>JAWLRI010001089.1:7306717-7336064 GCA_034781795.1 Crypturellus tataupa
TCAAATCGCCATGAAAGAATAATGCACAAAATTGTGACTGGTTTTGTGGCTCTTGTCTGACTGTATTTCCTCCAAAAGCTAAAACACATTAATTTAGAGCAGATTTTTAAAACAAGAAGTAAGGACAATCAGTTTGGATGAGAAGAAGATAATGCCCCCAAACAGAAGAACTTTAAAAGCCATTTTTTAACGTCCAGCACCCCACTAACGGCAGCATTCCTTAGTCCAGGCCCTCTGCATTCCATGCTTTTCCCCTTGGAAGTCACAGGGAATTTCGCCATGGCCCTCAGAGGTGCAGGGGGTGTCACGCTCCAGCTAGGTAGATCGCTGCCACGTCCCCTGTTTGTTCCTGCAGACATCTGGGGTGACGGCCAAATCATCACGATGACTCATTGCCCTGCGGTTTCCTCTCATGCTCCAGCACTTCCTTCTTACAGGCTCCCTCTTTGCTAAGGTTACACTCGCTTCCCATAAAATATTTCTTCATATTCTCTTCTCTAGCAATTCTAAAGGATAATGCAGGTTTTCTTCTGCTAAGTGACTATTAGTTACTGCAGAATACACACGTCAGGTTGACTGTTGACACTAGCCCTGTCTGCACTAATGCAGATGAAAGCTGTCATGAGAAATGAAACTGAACGCCAATCCAGAAGCAAAAACCTCAGTTTAAACTGAGTTGCTAAGATGTCCAGAAAATATTCCAAAAAGTTAAATAACAAGTTAATTCCTTTTGCTAATACCCTGATTGCATATTAAAGAGAACCTTGAATATATTAAGGATATGCACAAAGACAGCAAACTCCCAGAAAACTACTAAAATTCCACAGTTCATTTCTATCTATTTTGTAACCCCTTCTATCTAAGGGTTCCTTATCATTAGATTCCAAAATAAATTGTTTAAGACATAATGTCTATGTAATAAAGCAAAACCAATATTAGGAATTATTTCCATAATTGTATGTATAAACCTCTAAATTTACAGCCCTGTTTGATACTCTCATCTGGCAAAATTTCCTGGTTCCTTCTCTCAGCTAAGAGGAACATTTACTAAAAAGACAAGTGATCCCACAAATGTCTCATCTCTATTTGCTCTAATTTTCACAGTTCTAATTTAAACCTTTATTCTGTTAGCCATCTCACTCTTATATTTAATATTCTCTGATAATTTATTATGACTGCTAATGAATTTCAAAATGCGTCTACTCCTATTGGAATTTCTACCAGTGGACTGTAAAAATAATGAACACAATTATCTCTTACTTGATTACTTATAAATTTTAATGCTGTTTCTAGGCAACTAAAGATATATTTAAATGCTTTAATTAAAAGCAGCAGCTTTGTTTGCTGTAATTGTTGCCAATCCTTTTTTTTTCATTTGCTTCAATAGTAGTATTTGAAAACATGTTATACAAAAAAAAAAAAAGAAAGAAAAAAAAAAGCTTTATCACTATTATTCCTAAAGTATCTTGTATTTCCCTGTCCTTTATTTCAGTTTTTATTCTCATACTGGATTCTGCTACAGGCCACATTTTATCAGCACTATCATTTCAAGCTTCTTCAAGTTTTCTCTGCTCACAGAATAAACACTAACATGATGAGTAACTTATATGTTATGATCCATTGCTCTATAAAATAACAAACATGAAACAAGATGCCCAAGGACAAAAAGGAGGCACATAGCAAAGCGAGCCAGGAAAATGAAAGGTTACCAAATTTCAGCTTCGCTCTTTTCCCTTAAAAAACCCACTGTTTGGATTTTAAGCTTTTGTGGTCTGTTTGCATTCAGATGCCATCACATTTCCTTGTGCACATTTGAACAACGTAAAGAAATGCAGAACAATACTGTGCACCAAACTGGTTGTTTTGCTTCAAAGTAGCTAACTTTATATATCACATGGTCATAATTACTTACCTGTGCACTTCAGTGTGTTCTAAATAGTGTGGTCCATACCAATGTGTAACTGGCATTAACAACCTGTAAACCTCTATTAATTGTCACTGGTTTTATGCAGATACCTTCTCATTTACTTCATTTATTTGTTCAATTCCTTACTGTAAGGGATTTTAACAAAATACAGAAAGGGATTTTAACAAAATACAGAAAGCAGAACCTCAAAATATGTTAAATTCGGATGAACTTTTTGTATCTCAATCCATTACTGGGAAGTTCTGCTTCTCTTATCAGGATGATTCCCTTGCAAAGAGTGTTTGTGGATAAACCAGCACAGCCCTTGCTCCAGCCTCCGCCTGGCTGGCAGGATCAGTGCGATACCCCCAGCCGGCTGCTCCTGGGCTGCACCAGCTCTGCCTGGGCTCAGACACGGTCCTTGCCTCTCTCCCCCAGGCTCTGCTGCATGCTCAGTGCTTCCTCAGGCACAGGGAGCTTCAGTTCTCTGGGAAAAGGCGTTTCCCAGATGTTAGACAATAGTATTGGCACTGGGACACATCAATGGGCTGTAGCAGTATCCCGTGTTCAACAGGGGAGACCCCGTAAGCATGAAGTCAGCTGAAGAAGAGATTCATTCCTCCACTCCCGATGCACTGATCCCTGTGATTTCCCACAAGACAGGAACCTGGTTGTGTAATTCGTGACAACAGAGGACTTCATTTACTAACAGAAGCAAGGTGGTAAGATTACCTGATATTTCTCCTAAGTGTTCTCCTAGATTCTAACTATATTCAGCTCCTGTGCCCTTTTTACATCCCAAAGGGATTTTTTTTCCACTTTTATCCAGCCACCTTTCACCCTGTTGGCTCATTCCACAATGTGTTGTGCATTCATATACCTTGTGCATGCTCCTTTCAGAGGGAAACAAGCCAACACAATAATCAGAAAGCATCCGTTCTGATTTCTGTATTGATTACGGGAAAAGATGCGCAGACAACAAGACATCATAGGAAGCAAATCTGAATAAAATTCTCTGCTCTTACTTCAGAATACATTAGTATTAACCTCTGTTTTAAGCAAACAGCAGAAACAACTGTCCTGCAGGCATCCGCTACAACACAGCAAATAAATGATTTGCGAGAAGTGGTTAGCATCTCGAGGACACCAGATTGGTGCTGCATCCTGCCTCTGCACTGGGATGTCCACTCGCATCTCCTCTGCTCATCCATCTGATGCTGAGGGGCTAAAACACGCACCCCTGCAGCACAGCATGAGGGCAATCCGCTCCTTGGGGAAATGACAGCCCAGTTCAGCATCACAGATTAATTCCAAAACTTTCTGATCATGTCCTGGAACTTCTCTCAGCTCCACTCTAGCCCAATCCATTTTTCCATACCTGCTTTATATACAAACAATTTTGCAAGCTGTGCCAGTGCTTTTGCAGTGAAGATTACTTCAAAAACACTCTTTGCAATGGAAAGAAAAACTGAAATCTGAATAAATCATGGTCCAGTTCTTGTTACTAGTAGGAACAGAGCTGGAACTAGTAGGAACAGCGTATAGAAGCTAGGGTATGCTAGGATGGAAATGCTTTAGTTTACTACAGAGTCTAGCATCTCTGCTGTGTAAGGCTCCAAGAAAAGAAAGAAGTTTGAAGAGTATGAAATTACTAGAAACTCAACAGACAAACATGGAACTAAATATCTCTTCAGTTCTTCAAATATTAGAAAAGATGTTTTTGCTTTATTGACTTATAAAGCAGAAATATAGTCTTTTTTTTTTCCTATGTACTTCTCTGTAATGTGTAATTAACCTTCTTTCTAGATCTCTCCATCTTTGCAGTTAAGTAGCGGTAAACGTGGGACATACAAACACGGAGAGCTATCTCTAGCCACTTCCCATTCTCCTTGACTTGCACCATTTGTAACCACAGAAATAATTTGTAGCCTGTCCTTTTAAAACAGATCAGTAGCTTATTAAGAATTTAAAAATGCATGGACCTAGGACATCTGCAGTACTTAAAAGTCCCACCTAGGATTAAGAAGCCATGATCAGTTGTCTAGAGCTGTCTATAAGACTCCTTCAAGAGCATTCATTAAAGCAAGGGAAATTCTTTTTCGCCCTACTTAGGTCTATAGGTCATATTAAGGATGTCTGGTTCCAAGTCACTATTCCAAGGAACAATAGAAATAAAAGTGGTTCAGATACTGGAAAGGCTCAGACTACGACCACGAGCTGTCATGTAGATAACTTCAGGAGGGAAAAACACTCCCTAGAAATTTTACAGTACCTTTCCTGATCTGTAGCAACTTCTTCAGGCTGCCAAACTGACCCTCAGCCTCTGGGCATCTTTGTCACCTCACTAACTCTTCATTTCAAAGTCATCTGTCCTGTCATAACAGTCTGGAAATGAACAAGTCTGACAGAGTCTGACTCTGTATCATAAACACATCTACCTAGCAAAGAAAGTTCAGGCTTGATCCCGCTCAAGCTGCCCAGAGACGTGGCACCCTGATTGACAGTAAAAATCAGCTCAGCTCATCCCTTTAGACATCTTTTCCCAGCACTGCCTCCCAGCTTGACATAATTGTCCTCGTGGTCACATGCTGCATAACAGAACCAGCCCCAACTGCTCCAGGAACCTCGTCTCTTCCCTCAACAAAACAACCCATGATCCTCGTCCACAGAATCCACAGCAATGTAATCCACAGGAATATTCCACAGGAAAGAGAAATTTTACCAGAGTTGCATAGGACTTAGTTTCACAAGGTTTAAGACAATGATTCCATAATATTTAGAAGTAAAAAAACTCCTGATCTTTTCAACTTCATTTCATCAACAAATGAACAATTATTAAAAAATTCCTTTAGATGAATGCTAGCATATATGCTGTTTAGTATTATGCTGAATTATTTTGGAAGCGTTCATTTGCTGCAGTGAAAGGGCTGGGAGAAGACTGAGATTGCTCTTACTGGACTCTTTCTAGAAAAATAAACCAGTTAAGTCAGTGCCACTCGGGTTCTAAATTTAAAACCACATCCGCATCTAACTTTGCCTAAGGACCTATATTAGCACTTTGCTCCAACTGACTTTAATGCTAAAGGAAACTGAGTTCCTTTTTCATCCTATAGTGGCTTTAATATCCAAATGCAATTTTAAATATATCCATAAACAATTCACCTTATCCTACCAACTTGTAATTGGATGGAAAAACACTTCTGTAATTACTAAGAAACCATTGAAGACCTCATAGAAGTTCGCCAAATGAATAACTGCTAAACAATCACTTCAAACATAATACAACTTCAGCAAACTAAACTGCTAGGAGTTTGCAAGATTCTAATAATCTCTCATGCAAAAAAAATCTCATACACATTGTGAGGGATCCAAAAGAGAGATCCATGTTTCTGTAGCCCTACAGACTTTAAGTATCATGCACAATAAAGTTAATTCGGGAATCTGGGTGCTTCTCACTTGGAGTAGTTCCTTGTTTCAACATCTGCTGGCATTTCAGGATATTTCAGCTATCAGTACAACATTCATGTGAAGCAATGAAACCCCAAGCACTCTAACAGGGCAATCCTAAAAACAATTTTACAAACTTTAGTAACTACAGATACTGTGTTTTCCACTACATTAGACGGTGAAAATGTCTGCTGTACATTAGACTGTAGAAAGTCTTACCTCTTGGTGGAAGCATAATGATACACATGAGCAATAAGGAAAGCAAAAGGCATATAACGACACCAAACACGATTTTTAGCCGGACCTGCGGGACAGAAACAAACAGCCGTTACGTTTCTAATACGCCTGAAGCAACTTTGATGCTTTGTATACAACCAAATCCTCCCACTCTACTCTAATCGCTGAAATCCATCCAAGCAACAGGCAAAAACATCCCCGCAGTACGTTTGAAACGACTTCCCTTTCCTTTTGCTTTAAAGCAAACACTTCCACACCACAGCCTGGCCTTTAGAACAGACACAAATATCACCCCGAGCTGCATTCGGCTGCATACAGACCTTCATGTTCCTGCTGTACTCCGAAAGAATGCAAATTCCCTCTCGGGGTGTTGGTCAGCGGATCTAGAAGAGTTTGAAAAGGCAGTGTCTGTTTTCCCAGTCGGAGGCCAAACCTCTGGCAGACTTTTTCTTTTTTTTTTTTTTTTTCCTACATACTTTTGCGAACTGTGCCAAATTTCAAAGGGTTTTCATAAAATTAGAAACAGATTTTCGGGGACGCTCCGGGCCAGAGGCGGTGGGTGGCTGCAGGGGTGGCGACCATGCACTTCCCATCCGTGTGCGCTGCAGCCCCACATCTGCTTACGCTCATTTAGGGTTTTATGACTCAACAGCCACTCGATACGCACTGCTTTTCTCTGGAAAGCCTTTGTGCCTTCTTCTAGCAATCTAGCATTTGCAGGGCACGCTCATGACTTCTGCTCTCAGCAGAGAAACTGAAAGAAATTCGGAGCGCGTCCTTGTTGTTTATATTTCCCAATTGTTCGGCTTCTGAAACGATACACCACAGCGTAACAACAGAGAGCAGAGAGCCGAAATGCAGCTCATTTGAGGGAAGAAAGTCAGTTTTTGCAGCGGCTGCCGCCGAGCCGGCGCCGCGAGCACCGGCGCGTTTCGCCCGCTCGCTGCAACGGGGTCAGCCCAGCACAGGAATCCCTCTGGAGGCCGCAGGATCCCGTTACATAAGAGTTTGAGCAGGGAGGAAAACGCTTCGGAAGGGGAGCAGAGGAGCTGCCCCGTTACACTGCGTTGTTCAGGCGCTCTTAGGGCTCATGTGCCTCAGGGCACCGGGACGAGGAGCAGAGGCCCCATGGGACGCGGTGGCCGGGCCGGTTGGGGTAGGGCCCGCGCGCTGCCCCGTCGCGGCCGCCCTGCGGTCGCCCAACGGGCCACGGGCACCCCCAGGGACCGGGCCTGAGCGCCCAGCACCGGCCAGAGGAGAACCGGCCGGGCCAAAATGCCCTCCGTGTGCTCGGGCGCCCGGGCTGAGCGGGCACCGGGGCGTCCGGACCCAACCCGTGGGCTGGCAGCACCATCTCCGGGGTCTCCTGGGGGCGCAGCGCGAGGCTGAGGCAGGGACAACACTTGGGAGGTGATTATACACATTATATCTATATATATACACATGTGTGTGTGTCAAGGCTGCTGTGCTGGAGGGACACAAGCCACACACCTCTCTCTTCCTCGGGGACCTGGGGCTGCCCCTGCCTCCAGGGAGGGGAAACGGTGGCCGAGGGGACAGCGCCCCAGGGGCAGGGTGAGGACGGAGCCCGTTCGGCTCCTCCTTGGCTTGCGCTGCCGCCGGGCCCAGCCGCAGCCCTTGTGGACAGGACGGGCAGCTCTTCCCCTTGCCACCATGTAAATAGCTGTGGTAAAGGGAACCTGCCAGGAAAGACCACGGACGGGCGGAAAGGTTGTGCCCTTCCGCTTTGGAGCAGGTTTGAGGGGAACCCCGTGTCCTGCTGGACTCGGACGTTGTTGGTGTTGCATGTGCAGAGCCCCGGCTTGAAGCGCCTTATCTTCCGCACGGCACCAGCCTGCACCACGTTTCTGCCCTACACGTCTGCCCGAACAGCGAGATGAGACGAGTCAATAAAGCCAGAATGGGGGTGCCTGCATTGGGCAAACCGGACACCAGGTATTTCCAAGGAGATAACGGGGCCTCAGTACCCAGATCCCAGAATCCCAGAATGGTTGAGGTCGGAAGGGACCTCTAGAGTCATCTAGTCCAACCCTCTGCACACGCAGGGGCACCTAGAGCACGTGGCACAGGGCTGTGTCCAAGCGGGTCTTGAAGATCTCCAGGGAAGGAGACTCCACAACCTCTCTGGGCAGCCCGTTCCAGTGCTCTGGCACCCTCACTGCCAGGACATTTCTCCTCAAGTTCCTGGGGAACGTTTGGTGCTTCAGTTTGTGGCCATTTCCTCTAGTCCTGCTGCTGGCAGATCTGAAATCCAGTAGAGTTGAGATTGCGCTTGGGTGCATCCTTACCCCTGGCTTCTCCGAAGATGTAAAGCAGAGCGGATGGGGTAGGTTTCCTGACGCGCAAGCTGGCCATTAGAACTTGTGCTGTGTTTTCCAGTGAAAAATCCCTATCGTTATGAAGGCGAGTCAGACCACGACCACCCTACCCCAACAGCACAAACCGTATGTTGAACCTCATCCCAGTCCTGTTGAGCAGAGGCCAGTCTGAGCCCTTCTGGAGGGCACTGACAACGTCAGCTACAACAGTCTCGGTGGGGAAACCTTGGGGAAAAATAAAAATCGCTTGTGTGGATCAACCACTGATAAGAAAAATATCCTCTTTGCACATAAACTTGTGTTGTTTCAGTTCCCCTCTTTCCCTAGTTTTAGTTGCAACAGTGAAGTTATACAGGAGGATATTTCTAAATAAGCTCATCCTTTTGACAAAAGCCAGGAAGGAAAACGGGGGGAGCAGATCAAAACACACTGTTCCTCACGCGCTCTAAATGCAGGACACAATGGAGCGCATGAATAGTGTTTCCCAGTAAGACAAAACCACTGCTATGCAAGATTTCCCAAACAGAAAAGTATTGTGGCAAAATAATTTTTCCTCGTATACAAACTCATGCTTCTTACTCATATTTCAGAACTGTTGTTTCCCAGCATTTTGTGGTTAAGGCTATATGAATTCTCAATAACACAACTCACAGAAAATATATTTTTTTCCCTGACAGCTTTGGTTATAGCTGACAACCAGAATACTGCAAAACTGCAAATGCACATTTTGATCAAGCTAGTTGAAATTTTCCAAACATAAATACTCTAAAACCCTCTAATAAACTAGCATTTAAAGAATGTCTCAAAGGAAATGATTCAAACTCACATGATCCAGATGACTTTGCAAAGTGACTGCATATGCTGCATATTGTGTATTTTTCTGATTCGAGGTCTAATAATTTAGGCACACGCTGTAGTAAGAATCACAAATGTGGGAGCATCGGAAGCAAAACCAAGTGTCACTGGCAGACAACAAACCGCACGAGCTTTGCAGATCTACTGTCCTGACAGCCCAAACCCCTTAGGACTGGCTATACCAGTGCGTGTGGAGAAGAGCAGCTCTTTCAGCAGTCAAAGCTGTTCCTAACTTGGGTAGTCTCAGAACTGCACAACGCTGCAAATAAAGACAGGGAAGTTAAAACAACAAGGAAAGCTAAAAAAACGAGGATCCATTGGAGGAAGAGGAGCAGCAACAATGTGGAACAGAAATGCAGTTTCTAAAACAGCTATGCAGCTAGTTCTGCAGCTACTCTACGGTTACTGTTTACGTTCTCCAGGTGAGAACATGGAGATTCACGGATGCAGGTTGTGTATGACAGCAGACCAGAAGTAGACAGAATATTTTTATTATTCCGTCTCCGAATAATTCTGTCTCTTCAGCTAAAGCTGAAGGAGATGGAAACGAATGTAAATCTAAAGCTGCCTTAGTTCTTAAGCAGCCGCATACATAGCAAGACAAATCCACAGTGACCACTCAATAGCTCTTCCTCTCCCCACAGTTGTGAACAAATAAAAGGTTTAACTGGAAAATAAAATCAGCATTTGCAACACTCGCTGGAGGACTTTGAGTCCATAAAGACAATAAGTGCAGAAGTAACTAGTAGATAAAAATATGGCAATTTAGCTCGTTTTTTACAACTTCACACTTCCTGGATGAGCAATATAGGCATGTTTTACAGCCCTGTTCAGAGACAATGATTCGAACTGGAAATTGCTTATCCTCCAAGCCGGCAGCATCCAACATTTGAGGTTCGTTATGCTGCAGTGAGATTGCGTAGGCACTTTCAGGCTTTGGTGACAAGGTGGCTGAGTCACGGCAGCAACTAGGGGCATAAGGCACCACACAGATGAACCACAGGAAGCCCAGGCATGTGTGTGATATGGCCTGTTCAACTCAACCGTGAAAAAATAAAGAAAAAAAAAGAAAAAGGACACAGAAAGAAATACACTTTTGTTGTATCAGAAACTCAGAATTCTAATTTAGAGTTCAGAAGATTTATTCAGCTTATTTGATTGGGGAAGCCAGCAGGAAACTGTCAGTGAATGATTTGAGGCACTTGAAAATACAATATAAAATGCATTTATAATGCATTTACATTCTACACATCCCAGAAGTCTTTCTTGGTTTGAAGAATTGTAAGAATTCATTAAGCAAAAATCCAGAAATGATTTGTTATTTGTCAAGAGACTATTCTGAAGATTAATTCTGAGTATGTTTCATGGCATTTTATTTATCGGATACTGAGCACATTAACAAAATACATGTTAAATCACAGTCCCATGTGATCTCTTTATCCATCTCAAGGCATTTTTTAACTGTCAGATTCTCAATATGTAAAATGTGTAAAATTCACTTCAGGCAGAGTCAGTAGCTTCTAAAAATAGCTAAAAGCTTCAATGTTAGGCAAAATACTACAACAAAAGGAAATGAATAATCTATTTAGAAGAACAATATATAAGAGATTTTTTTTTAACTAGTAAAGCACATAATGCTGAATAAAGAAATCAGCGATGATTTCATATTTATCCTACATGCACAAAAGAGTAGGAGCAGCATTATATAAACACAAATATAATTCAGATGCACTACAAAGCGTTTACTGTCCAGATTTCCACAGGCATTGCCTGTGTCCACTCAGTCGTACCATTCGAAGACCTGTGTCCAACTCTGTCTCTGAACATCTGTGCATCTTAACATCACGTATAAACTCTTTAACTCTCATACTCTTTTTATTTAAAAAAATATTTTAAAAAAACTTAAGATAGTTTATTAGTATAAATCACCATTTTGGAATAATTTCAGTCTATAAATAAAATAGAATTTCTGCAGTTTATGCACACTGTAATGTATAAAACTCCCACAGTGAAACCTCACGATGCAGACTTATAACTACAATCTGTTTATAAATTAGTGGCTATCACTGAAATGGCCTGGGCCAGTGTGGTGATTTTTGAAATATGCCACTGCTCAGTCAATACTGAGACTTTTTCCCACCCCTAGAGAATGGTCAGGATTATAAATATGGAAAAATATCCAAGTTTGGTCCAGATGCATATTTGTAATCACATGTGATTTAAAAAAAAGTACATATTATCTTCCATTTCTATTAAAAATGTAGAACAAATACACATTTAGGCACAAACAAAATTCTTTTTTTTGCCAGGCTGTATTCCAAGAGTACTTTTCAGTTATGTTGTAACTTACAAATTTCACCTGGGACATGCCCTGTATTTGCATGCCCATGCCAGTAAACATACCAGTTTATCTTGAATTTGCAAATCTGATAGTTATAACAACAAGCCGACCTTCTTTCTACTCTCCAGTATTTTCCTTGAAAACAGAGGGGAATCTGTCAATTCGATAAGTATGGAGACGTATTATGCTATTTTTGCAGTCACAATTCCGGCATCTTGTAGATTTGTGGAATTATTACTGTCAAAATACTTACAGTGACAGAGAATAAATAGCATCACAGATGGCAAAGGTTATTCATTACAGCCATTCATTGAACAAATACATCGTATAACCATTGTTTAACAGACTCATAAAACTAACACTTGACATTCTGAAATATTAATCAATTTCAGTGACATCACAAAATTGGAAAATGATCGTCATGAACAAGTTCAGAGACACCTATGTTCATGTTCTATGCTGGGACATTGGTCACCTAATATATTCGGTCAATATTATCCACCCCACACAGGACTTTATTATGAAAAGAGGGGAACTTGTTCCATGAACACACACCCCGTTGCACCCTACTTGGTCCTACTCTTTGTCCCTGAGCACCACTGCGAATCTGTGTGCAGACAGCAGCAATGGGACTCCTAATCCCTCGGGTCTTTCCTTCTCTTCAGGGCAGTTTGCTCAAGCTGAGGGACTCTGCAGTTTTCAGGTGAAGTCCTCACTACATGAGACAGGAGCTTCTAGTCAGTAGTTAGAAAACACATAAGGAAAATAAAAGCCCCTCTTCAGAGTCCCTAATCCTCGTCACTTGAAATACAATGACCTGCATAATCAAACTCAGGGAACCGCACTGGCAGTTCGCTCCATTTCTTAAAAATGTCTTTTCTTGTTTTCTTGTCTTCAAACACAACCACAAAATTTTTGATCTTTAGACATGGCATGTCAAGACCTCGGTGAACCATCATATTTCCCCAAGCCTGCAAATACAAAAAAACCCATATTTTAGATAAAATATATCGTATCATTAAACAGAAAAAAAAAGACAAACAAAATAACAAAAACAAAATTAAGGACAAGAAGTTCTTCCTTACGTGTCCACAGCTTTTACAAATAATTTCCCCATTTGTCTGGTAATCAGCATGTTTTTCTTGCAGTGTCTTATTTTCCCTCGTATGGTAAAGGCTTCTGAAAAACAGAAAGAAAATGCAGGTCAGAATACATCAGCAAGAGCACGATCTCAGTTATAATAGAGGACAGATTTTTATTTATTTTTTTCAGGTGCCAGGGAGCAGGCAAAGAAGTGATACCTGCAAACTAGCGGTTTTCTTTCCACTCCCTGTAGATCAGCCTTACCCCTTAATAGAATCTTCTGACTATCTCGAGCTGCAGAGCACTCACATGTTCTTGTACTATTTAGTTTAGGAGCTGCTGAGAGTCATCAGCCCATGCTGAAGGGTGAAAAGAATTATTATAGTTCAGAGGGACTGACAACACTAAGCTGACAAACCAGTTTCACAGTAGAAGTGGTCTATGTTTATGGCTCACTCAGTTTTCCTTTTCTCAGTGTATGGGTGCTCATTTCTCATGAAGTCTTCAAGAATTTTTACAAATTGTATCAGTGATGTCTCAGAGAAGAACCTGGAGGGCAGTAACTTGGCAGGACGGAGTCTGCTATATAACTAGTAAAGCGTGACTGACCAATAATGTACGATACCCATTACGAACTATTACATTAAGCAAATGCAAAAGTAAAATGTTTCTTAATTTGCATTATGAATGGTAAAAGTCACCTCCTTGCACTCCGACACTGAAAAGTTAAATATAGCTTAGCATATGTCCGTGTTTACCGAACTAGCTGTCACCGCAGCTCTGGCAATGAGACAAGAGAGAAGGAGAGCACCCAGCGAGGGGGGTCACTGGAACCAGCATTCCCTAAGCACAGTCGCCAGAGCCACGGCCGTTGTGGTGTTCATGCACCACGGCCATGGCTCAAGCTCTTATCCCGGGACAGTTAGTGGTTTAAGTAGGTAAATGGATCTCTTTGCACTGGGTAACTCGTAATCAGCTTCCGCAGCAGTTGCACTGCAGAATACACATCAAGCGACCTAGTTAATACTACCACAGGAGCTCTATCTTTTTCCACTTTGGTGAACTGGAAATTAGGGGTTAGAAACACAATTTCTTCAAACTCATTAACTGCAGACTCCACAGAGCTTAGGATCTGGCAATAGTGCAGTTATCTTCCCCGCCTCCCTCCAACCCCATCCCCATTGTAATGCCCTGATGATTACAGACCCTATACAGCCCTACTGAAAAGAAACATTTTTGCCTGAAAGAGATATAGTCCTTCATAAACACTTACTGGAAATCTTTTTTCACACTGACATGATGCATGTTTTCAATAACTTGTATATCTTCTCCTGAACATACCATCTTGTTGCAATTTTTGCATAGGAATTTTATTAGTGAAGGATTTTTCTTATATGTCTTACACTGATCTCTTTTTGTCTTCATTTTTTTTTCCATTAGACTTTGCAACTGGAAGGTCTGAATCTAGAAAAAGATCAATAAAATAACTGTAATAGTCTGGTGGAGTGATAGTAGCAGATCAGTAAATATAAAGATTTGTTTTCATAAATCCTAGAATGTAACAAATAAAACTGACCCTGAAAACTTAATTTAAAAGGTGTCTTCAACTTTAAGTAACCTTTGTCTAGTATGGTATGTCTTCTAAAGGAACAATGAGATCTTAATCAAAAGCAATTATTTTTCTCTTTCAGTTATTTTACTGAGTTCACTGACATCAGTAAACATCACTTCTGGTCAACTGCCCCCCTGATTGTGCACTTTGCCCCTTATCAATAACAAAAGAAATATTCCTAAAGGCTCAGAAAACACAAATTATACAATTAATATTGTCAGAAGGATTCAAAGCCAGATAGAGTAGCTGATGGTATTTTAAGTGTTCTTCCCTGCAGTAAATGTTCAAGTAGAAATACTGACAACTCCTCAGTAAAAGAAAAATGCAGAGTTGCAGTAAATACCTTCTTCAAGTAATCCTCTTTTGGCATCTTCTGGACACTCTGAATGGCCTTATACATCATTTTCTCACGGAAATTATTAACATCCTCGCGTTCCACAGCTCCTGAGCCGCTTGAAGCCACAAGGACATAGATGCTCTCGTCAGCTCGAGCTCGACCACGAGCCTACAATTTGAAGGAATAAAGCAGAGAAGCACTATGTTCCTGAAAGGAGCACGCGACACTTTCTCAGATTTGAAGAGATTTGTGATGAGCACATTTTAAAAAGTAGAAAGCGTATTTTGCCAACAAAGAATAAGTTATTAAGTATCTCAGATGTGAGAACACGGACAAACTGCTATTCTGGTATGTAGTTACTTCTTTTTATTTGTCTTTATTAACTTATGCATCTGATCTACTACAGAGGCAGGGGAGTGCTCCAAGGCATTTTCCCTGACGTACGCCTAGGGGTCATAAAGCAAGGAACACAACACCAGGGGATCCTAAGCTGGAAATACCACTGCACTGGAAAGCATGGGCATGTGAGAGGAAAATGAAATCAAAGTCCATCTTTTTCCCACTGCACAAGGATAGAAAATGAGCTTCAAACATTCCTTTGCTCATATTCTCACACCTTTTCTGGACAAAACATTAGAGAGCTTATTGGTTGTTATGAGCTTGGATGAACGGGCCTCAAAGAGGCAAATTTTATACTGCATGCTGGTCAAGAATGAGCCCAGGAAATGAACCTTGTTAACAAGGACAGCTTTTTCCTTTAGTATGCAAGTATTCCCAGATCAGCTCCAAAGTTTAGATACAGGATTCACACTAGAAGTTAGATATGCCCCAACTCCTACCTGCACCATAGCAATTTCGTTGGTGACCAGGCCATAGCGAATAACTATGTTGCACTCCTTGATGTCCAGGCCTTCCTCGGCTACAGTAGTAGCAATGAGTAAGTTGACTCTTCCATCTCGGAATTTATCAATTACTTCCCTTTGCTCATTCTGTAAATTAAAAGCCAAACAGGTTAGTTACTGTCAGTATGACTTTCTCACGTTAGTTTGGCACAGTTCATACATCCAAGGAATTGGAGCCCAAGTAGCAACACGGGCCCCTTACTGAATATAATTGATGTCCCGCACCTTTTTGAGGGAGGAGGAAACAGCAGCCTTTCTATTCTTAAGCACTCGGATCTGACACTCTAGTTAACCACCCCATTTCAACTGCCATGGGGAGGTTTGCTAATGCAGTTTTTCATTCTCTCAACAGGTTCTTGAAATAGTTTTGCAGGGGGGCTAAATTTCTACCCCTTCTGTGTCTTCACCTTGAAGTATGGATTTCAGCACTGCTACAGCACTTAATTACCCATAATAACTTCAGCTTGTTGCCAATACTGCTGCATGGAGTACCCAAAAACAAAGTGATGATGCACTTAAAGTGTCCAGAACTCAGACATTTAAAACAAGCTTGAGCACAGGGACTCAAAGCATCTTTGGAATTGTGGCCAGAAACTTCCTGTTTGCTGTATTCAGTTTCAAAAGCTACAGGTTATTGCTTTGTGCACTGTGATACGCAAATGAAAGAACAAATGTTCACAGAAAACAGGCATCTTTTTGAAAACCAATGTGTAGCACCTTTTCAGCCTGACAGCAATTGAAGCAAAACCAGATTCTGTCCCACTCTTTTGCTTAAATGCTGAAATGGTAACTTTAGCAGGAGTTAAAAGCAAAATAGCAGTGAGGTCTAGCACAGTAAGGTAGTTATTTCTGGAAACTATTTGACTTGAAGCTACAGAGCAATAGGGAGATGCTTTGTGAGAAGTCAACACAGGGCTGTGAGAGGTTGTTGCATGGAAAATTGTGAAATTTTCATTGAATTCTGGCAAATTCTCGTTCAATGATTATGTGTCAGTGTAAAGCATAGATATAAGTTGGTATAAATTGATGAATCAGCAATATGAGAAAATGACAGGCATTCATTAACACAAATTAATTTTATCTTTCAACACAGCATATTCAATACACATATAGAATGTTGAATATCACATATATTAATGTTGAATATCACATATTTCAACATTAAAATATAATTAGAATTACTGTTCCCTTGGTAAATAGAAATTCTTAACCAACCTTAACCTTTTTTTGCTACCACCATTTTGTTCTCAGTGTTTTCTTCCCGTGTCTCACCAGAACTTATACCCTTTGACTATATCCTGCTCTAGGAGGTAACTGCTTGTTAAGTCTCATGGAATCTAAGTAACAAAAAAGCTTTTTTCTTACGGAAATAAAATTAAGATGCTGTTATTTCCCTAAGCTGTAGCTTATCATGGTAAATTGGTGACAGGTGTGAGACTAGAACTTTGGGTTCCAAACTTCCATTTTATAAATTCTGGTATTAAAACAAGCTGTTTCCTCAAAGCGCATATAAAATTTTAACAGTGTAGTGCATAGTTCTGTACCTGAGTCATAGGGTTAGTTTCACTGTTGTGCCCAGCACCAATAAGGTATTGGGCCTTAATTCCCACTTCTTCAAATTTTTTGTTATCCTTAATCCACTGGAACAGAGCACAAGCACTTTGCCGGGTCTTGGTGAAAATAATTCCCCTCGTTTCAACCATCTTCGTGAACTGCACCATTAAAGCGTCTCGCAACTCTGTCAGTTTCTCAGGTTCATATTCGGAGTTAAGAGCCAACTCTTTCAGCTGTTTCTTTTTTGCTTTAAAAATAACAAATGTAAATTAAAAAAAAAAATCAAAAAGAGCAATTTTCTATATCTTCCTCCCAGCATGGCTAATTCACACCCAGCAGGAAGAGCTGTGGCTGTGTGCAGTTTATATTCATTAAAAGCACACTAATCTATCAAAATAAATCACCACAACATTTTACCATACCTTTTGGCTATTTTCCATGGTGAGAAAAGGGGAAAAAAAAATCCTCTTTCTAGATACCACGAGAAGCGGTACAGTTAACCGCCCTGTATTTAGGGGCTAAATAACAGCTTATCAGTTTTAAAATAACAGAAGTCTCGCGGAGAAACATTAATATGCACAGCTCTCGGAGCTAGTATATATTCCTATTAAGTTACACAAAAGATACGCTCCTTGGAATACTCAAATCAGGAATCTGCAATGGAAACTTCCAAAGTAAAAGACACTAGGATCAGCACTTTATTATCTATAACGTATAAAGAAATCTAAATATCCATGGTGACATGTTAGATAAATGACTCTCAAACAGGCGCTACTGAGCGTGATCATTAGCAAGGAGGTCTCCTATCACTTCATATATTTCTTTAAATTTATTTTTTCTCATTTTTAAAGTCCTAGCTCATGGTCCTTCAGAGCTAAAACCAAAACAAATCTCTGAATTATAATCTATTTTTCATTATCAGGTTCTTTGAACTTCATTTACCTATGGAAACAAAAACAATCTAGACAACTTCATTCTCATTAGTTATACTTTTTGATTCTTAAGTAATAATAGGTAATTCAATATTCAGTACTGAAATTTTAAAGAAGGAGGCACAATCCATGAGCCATATGGCACAGGACCAATTCCTGCATTGTGGGCAATAAGGAAGAAAAAGAGGCAAAAATGATTAGTGATTAAATGAATCGCAATAAAAAACGGAAAGCTTCAAGAAATGGGCAGCCAACTTTGGCTTCTGTAATTAAATCTTCTGCTTGCTTCTGTCAGAAACTGCTTTTTATTTGGAGCTTACTCCAGCACATCACTCCCTTTGCTTAGTACACGTACTAACAAACTGGTAGAGGTCAGCTGGATAACCATCATTTCACATTAATTTTGTAATCCTGTTGCTCAATTTTCTGTCCCTCAAGAGTGAATACTACAATCAAGAGTGTAAACTACAATTTACTGAAGGGTCTCTCAGGGATGCTTCAGCAGTGAAAAGCAGGGAAAGTTTGTACTTATTATCAGGCAAAAAGGAAGAGCCGGTACTTAGGACAAAGTTGAAGAACTTGTATTATACACTGAGACACGATCACACTTTATGATTTTGTTTAATGTAGTCCTTAGTGTATGAACTGGGACATCCAAATACTGTCCAACTAAATAACACAGCAATCTTTAGAAACTAATAATTAATGCAAATTCTGTTAGTGCACAGTAGCTGGTTTTATGAATTTCAAATATTCAATATCACTGTGTATTTCAAACTTACCATAAAACAAACCAATTAGAAATTCATCAGTTTCGTCCTGTTTTGATACTGCTGGTTCATCCTCATCATCACTCACTACCGCTTTTTTGCTTTTCTCCTCCTTATAAAACTTACGCAGGTGATCATATGCATCAACTATTCGAATATGGTCGTTTATTTGCAAAGCATCGTTGTATTTCTTCAAGTGCTCTGCACAGACACGTTGCTTGCGTTTTTCTTCTTTTGCCGCTAAAAGCAGACCAAACACACGTGAGATAATGCCGTGCCTCCGAAGCGACCCCAAGAGCCAAAAGCCAGGAATTTTTCCCTAATCATTTACCTTTTTTCTCTTCGCTAATCACCCACTGCTCATAGGGTTGAGTTCCAAACTCCCATTTGGGATGGAGCTGGCAATAGTTTTGAATGTCTGTCATGATCTCAATAATTTTCTCTCTAAATGGATCCTACGAATAAATTGATGACAAAAACAAGTAAACATCTTTCTTCCGGTAGTCAGAACACTAGACTAAACTCTTTCAGCTAGTATCATTTTGAATAACTTTCTAAAACCTAATACCCTAATTTCAAAACAAAAAATGTTGCTAAGTTTACTGGTTCTCTAAGCATTCAAGAATCAGAAAATAAATAATTTGGAACACTATGAGAATTACACTGCAAACATAGCATGTTTAGTGAATGTAATGGCACTCTAATTCAAGCATTTCAACTATCAAAAATTAAAGAACATTAAAAAAAAAAAGTTTAGTGCTTTATTGATACTTGTCCATTTAAATGAACGCAGTGGATATACCCATATTTCCGAATTTCCAGATAGTACTACGTATCACAATAAACTTATAGAAAAAGAGCATTAGGCCAAGTTTTTCATGTCGTATAAAAAGCCTTTAAAGGCCAACATAATTTTAACGCTGATTAGTTTGCCAAAACCTACCCTCCTTTTGTCATCCACAATCACAGTCTTCTTGTACGGCTCCTTCACCTGGCTCCTCAGCTGGGAGGCGTGTTCTTCAACAGTCATGATTCTGCTTGCATCAAGATTGGCACAGATCTGGGACAAAGCAGAGCAATATTTATCTTCGTGTTAACATTCAATGATAACATCTTAATGTTAATGTTTTGTTTAACAGTTATTCTACATGAAAATTAAATTAATATAGCATGTTATTCTAATATTTATTTTAAATATAATTTAGGTTACTTTCTTCCCACAAAAATACTCTGTAGACTGTATCAGCATGAGAAAGGCCAAGGATTTAACAAGAACTTGAGAAAAGCTGAACAAGCTACTACCTAGGCTAAAAATGATCCATACACATTAGAAAATAATGTGCAGATTAGGCTGCAAAACAGTTTTTTGTAAAGTTAAAATATACTAGCAATACTTTGGAGCATAACTCAAGCAAACAAAAAAAAAAGAGTGAAGCACAATAAAAGAAATGTAATATGAGAGAAAACTTGCAGAATTCAGAGCTATACTTGAAAGTAGGATATAATTTGAAAATGTCTTTTGGTGAAAGAGAAAATGATGAAGAAACTTGCTGTGCTAACTGAACAACTTTACTGGATTTTGCTGCTTTTAATCTTTTGAAAAATCTATGTTAATATCTCAGTTTAAAATAATAAGAGAATACATTTTTAATGAATTTTTATGAATATAAAACAAAGGAGGAAGTCTGGCAGTCAGTTATATATTTGAGCTTCTACACATTCAGCTTACATTAAGACTTCAAAACAGATGGAAAGGGATTCTCTGATTTTCCCACTGCCAAAAAGCTATTTTCTGCCTACTTCAAAACAGCCTAGCGGCTTCTTGGAGGCCTCACCTATTCAATTCCACAGCCTGGTCTCGTGCAATTTGCTAATCAAAAGCTTTTCTTGCAGTACTGAACTAAATCATGTTTTGAATCACCAATATTTGTATCACCGTTGTAAAATATATAAAATGTATGACTTTATGTAAAAGAGAGTTTTGGATTCACAGCTGTATGAATAGTATAGAATTTAACCAATTTGCCCCTGTCTGTTTATGCAACTAAACACTTCTCCCATCTCTATCAGCGTCTCTTAACTGCTGGAAGGAAACACATTTTCGTGCTATCTGTACCTCAAACATAGTTTCTGCTTTTTTAAGTATTCCGCTTAGATTTTTTTTTTTGATGAACACAGTAGCTTATATTAGCAGTTTTATAAATATATATCTATTATACATATTATATATATATATATACTGAATGACCATGAGCCAATGTCACATACGCATGAAAAAAATCAGATGATAAGTTTGGAGCCTAACACTGACTTTAATACAAGCTTTACTTGAACAAACCAATATTCCTTTGGAGATTTGTAATTTTAAGGGCTATTTACTTTCAGAATATGTTCTACGGCTTTCGCATTGGATGTTGCACCTCCTACACCAGGTGAGGCTGTAAGTCCCAGAATCTGAGGCTGTAGGACGGGAGGTCTGTTTTCTTTTGCCAGCTTCATCTTTTCTTTTAAGTAACGTCGCATTATATTGTTGTAGACCCCTTCCTTTTGAGTGTGATGACATTCATCAATAATGATGAGAGAAAAATCTGAAAAAAAGGTAAATATAAAAAGGATTATTTTTCTTTCAGATATTGAATTTGTGTAAATAACTCTTCTTACACTGTTGAAGGAATCCAGGCAATTTTTTGAGTCTTCATGTACTAGGATATTTGCAATACTGGAGAAAGGAGGAAAGAGAAGCGTTTATATATATATTAATGGACTGTGGAACCCTTGCTGCACTCTGGATGTGTTAAGTAGTTTTTTCACTTCGTGTAAGGTGGAAAGCTTTTTCATTTCTGCAGAAATCAAATAATAATATAAAGAATTTCAGACGGATATTTTTAAATAACCAGCGCAGTTTTCCTATCTTTTAAAATCATTTCCATAACCGCATCTAACAAACTAAATGCCATTTGCGTAGGAGAACACGTAACATGTTAGGAGCCATTCTGACATTGCTGAAAGGCTTGTCTTGGTTAAAATATGCTTTCACTTTATAGCAAACCAGAAACATCCTCCCTATCCCTGTCCAATTAGGGGTTTTTATATTACTTTAGGTATGTATAACTGGAAGGAATAAACAAATGGTGAGAACGCTACCAATCATCCCTTCTGTAGCTTAGGACACGCATTAAGACTTTCTAGTCAGATCATATTTACAGGTATGCATAATATGATCAGAAAAAGAAAACTGAGATGTGCATTTGTTTTAAATCTCTCAAACACATAAAAAATCTCCTTGATCTATTGACATTTGCAGGCAGTGAAATGTATTTTCATAAACCTTTCCTAGTTTCTGTAGCAGCAAGTTGGTTTATGCAGCTTCCCCCTTACTCCCAGTTGGCCAGTCATTCTCAGTGTTGTAATTCCCTGCTCTTTCAGCATCAGTCATAAAACCGCTAGTGGAAGTGCCTAAAGCCGATCACTTCAATATTCCGGGGTATACGCTTTCCTTTCCCACACCTTTATTTTCTTCTCTTAAACCGGACAGTTCCAGGGGTCTTGTTTACTGCTTAAATTGTTGCAATAATACGAATCAGTTCACAGACTATTTATTTTGGGAAAACAATTTTACATCTCATCTCATATCTTTTGCTTTTCCCAACTTCCTTCATCTGCTGGCGGAGACTATTATGGAGAGATATGGTGAGAAGTAATGCTATCTATGTAAGTAAAAGAACGTACCTTTTGGAACAGATTTGTTCCTATCTTGTATTCTATTATATTTCCCAAATTGATGACTACATTTGAATTTTACTCATTTTTTAAAACATGTCCTCTCTACAACTCTTATGTGAAATACCTCATGTTTACCTCTTAAGCAAGTTTGGAAACAGGAATCATTATAGCTGCATCTGCAAAAGATGTTGCTTGAGCTAGATAAGATGGGGATCACAACCAATATTAAGTACAGATAAACTGCAAGAGTCTAATCCGGCTTGGAAGTTTTGCATGCTCATTGACCAAGATCCACTTTCTGCTCTCATAGTCCAGTTTGCAATTGTAAAGCCAGTCAGTTACAGACGTGTTAACTATTGAATCTCACACATTTTACTCCGCAGTTTTCCACGGCAGTCGCACCTTTAGTCCCTCTGTAAGAAATCCAGAGGGAAAAACTTGCCTGATAGATGGACACCTTCCTCCTCCTCCTCTGCTGCATTTGACAGCGAGTTCTCCAGGATCTGCGCTGTGCTGATGATGACGTTGTTCCGCCTGACAACCTCAGGAAAGGAGATTTTCAGCTGCGTGTCCCCACTCAAACCAATAACCCGGTAGCAGCCCTTCAAGAAGGGCTGAAACTCCTTCCGTAAATGCTGTTCCACCAACGGCACCTAAAGAAGTTTCCGTATAATTTAAACCAGAGTTACACAGGGTTAAAAATACATGCCTATTTGTCAGAGATGCTGACAAAAGACTGAAAAAGATCAGAGAATCAGAGATGCTGATGTATGACTGAACAAACAAAATGCCTCCAAATACTAAAAATCCCCAAGCCAACCCCCTTAAAAAGTGACTGCACACCTACAAAAACTTTATCCCCAAAACTTTGGCTTAAATGTGCTTGGAAAGAACAAACAGCCCATGCTCTGCTCCCTAACTGAGCTTATAATATGAAAAACAGATTCTGATTTTTTTAAATATTATTTTAGTTTTATTTGTCCTAACAAGGAATTGTACTTTTTCCAAAGATGTAGTTATTACAGCACATTTTGATTCCAACTGGACTTAGATAAATTAAAATCATTCATGTTTCTACCAATATAATGGAGATGACAGTCCAGAGCCATATGTTTTTAAACATATCTGCAATCTGGATCGCTTGAGAAATGTATTTATATTCATTTTAAAAATTCTATATTAACAGTGCACGAGGCTTGAAAAATATTCTCTTGTTTAACGGACCAACATACCTTATTAACAAGTACTATAACTTTTCCAGGCTCTGATGCTCTTCTCTTCTTATCCAAGTGATCTTTGGTAATGTAAACAGCCACTCTAGTTTTACCACTGCCTGTAGGGAGGCATATTATAATATTCTCCCCATCCAGTGCTGGTTTTGCTACTTCCATCTGGTAATCTCTCAGGATCAGTTCTGGCTCAGGTGAAACTCTGCTGTCCTCTTCATCTTCATCTGACAGTCCGGACAAATAGAAATATCAAATGAGAGGCATAAAAATTCAGAGTATTGAACAAATAACTAATGGAAAAACAATAATTTACTAGGAAAAATATCTTCTGAATAGATGGAAAGTGGGCAGTACTAGTTAGGCAATGCTGATGTGTGGAGTTCTGCACCTCCGGATCAGTACTGCTGAGATCCAGTCCCTACCACGGTGGAAGAGTAAGGCACAGGATGTCTTTACTCTATTATTATGTTATATATTATTATGTGTAAATTCAAATGGCACAGTGCAGTAGCAGAGGACCAACAGAGGTTGTGTTCGGGGTCACGGTATTTATAATCTAGCCAATCTTACATGGCCTTCGCTTTCACTGGTACTGAAATCTATGTGGCTGCAAGTGTGCTACCTTCTTAAATATGCCACAGAGGAAGAAAAAAAGATGGAGCCATAGAAATAGAGATAGCGACCACTTAAAAATTGATGGGGGAGCTTTGAAGTTCAACTAGATAAGAAAATTCAATTGCCCATACGAGATAGAGCTCAATGTATCACCCACTCACGGCAGACTGCGCCGCTTCCAGCCCGCCCCGGAGCTGCTCTGCAAAGCCGTTCGCATCGGCCACCCGAGAGCCAAAACCTGCCCCGTATCATCGAAAACGCGCTGGCACGGAGTCCAGATCCAGTGCCCACAGATCAGATGTTAGACGTGCTGGTAAATGATGTCATTATTTGAAGCAGCAAGAAAAGAACATCAGATTTCTGAACTAATTATATTAGTTTCTGAACTAATTAATTATATTAATTCCTACAAATTAAATATTTGTAGGAAGCCAGAAAGTATATGCCAGAATATAAAAAGAATTTATTTCATTTTCCCCCTCCTACAGGTGTGTTTAAATTCACCTCAAAGCATTAACTGTCATCAATGACAATGAGAGACAAATTCTAATAGACTAGGAGGTAAAAAACCTATCATCTTACTTCCTGGTGAGATCATTAAATGAAGAATCATGAGGTTTTATTAACACTGATACATTATACACAACAAAATAAGTGTATTTTCTAGTATCCCTTATTCCATTAAATAAAACTAAACTAACAGAAAGTAATGAACCTTGAGAAAATACTGCTGATGGAAACATCCGAATGCCATTCCTAAGTGTTTTTTGCTTGTTTTGCCTTTTAGTGTGAGTGCAATACTACCTGGAACCCAGGGAAAAACCACAGCAGAGAGTACCTGCCCTTACTTATCTGACTTCTACTACTCTCTTCTGAGGAAGAACATTGTTTGCTTTCTGCTTGACTAAATCCAATAGTTCAATCATACTGAAACTAACACGTTATCATCCATCTGTTTGGTTAAATTTTAGTATTTTAACATCCTCAGCTAACTGTCCAGGCCTAAAAAATATTTAACTTTACTCTCCCCTAGTTTGCTTGACCTCTATTTAGATCAAGGCTAATACAGGAATCTTTACTCAGGATATGATTCCATTAAATAATTTCATAATGCACAGTATTACTTCGGGGAAGTCATCTGCTACTCTACAAAATTCATATGAATTGCTGCTCCAGATAAAGACAGTCATAGTAATTATTCTCCTATTCTTCTAGTTCCAATGTCTTTTTAAAAATTTAAAATTTTAAAATTTCTGTGCATTAGAATCCAGATCATGTGAGTGCATTAAGATACTACCTATACATCTATTTAATGCAACAGCCTTACTGCAAAATTTGAAATCAAAATCCATAAATTCCACAACATCTACTTGTACCTCCGTCACTGCTATTCTAATCCTTGCTCTCCCTGACAATAAAAAGCATGGATGTTTTTAAAACATGCTTTAACTTACTGTTTTTAAAACCCATGTGTAAGCAGAACATACTGCAAGTAATCATAAAAAAATCTAACCTGCGGCATTCACATAACTGTAGTGACTTATCTTTTCCGTGGAACTTCACTACTAGTCAGTGTCCAAGTTACTTACTGGGAGTTTTTTCACTGACTTTAATTATCAGGTTGTACATGTGTGTGTTACCAGAGATCTGCACCAGTGTGACCCACTCACTGCGGCCATACACGGAATAGAGAACTTCTCTGCCCTCATTTCATGTGACTCGCTGAGGAAATGATCTTAACAGAGCTGATAAGTCACTCGGAGTGTCCAAGCAGGTTCCTCAGAGCTGACAATGCCTAGACTAAAACACTAGCTGTAGGAAGGCAATTTACATTCAAGATGTTCTCAACTTTCCATGTTCTGTGCAAAATGGAGAGTTTTTAATATTAAACAAGTCTGAAACTGCTACACAAGCCTACACAAAGCCCCTACACAAGACACAGTCCTAGGACCAACTTTATTAAGGTCAGATTCCAAAAGGCAGTTTCTCTCTCTTGAATTCTGTGTAGGCAAATACAGGGTAGGCTTAAACTCTGCGTGGTAGACAGCTGAAACGAGCTGGGCCTGAGGTCTAAGATTAAGAAAAGAAAGGAGCAGAGGAGGGGAAATCTGAGATGCCCTTTAGAACAATAGCATTTGCTTGGTCTTAGAAGTATATACAGTACAAAATAAAAAGGTATTGTGTAAACAGGGTCTCATCTTTAATTTAACACAAGATTTTGTTTGACTTAGATATGGTTAAAGAGCAGATTTCCATATGTCTTCAGACCATGTTTCCCACTGATTAGGTTGCTAAACACTTTCACAAACAGTGCTAGTAAATTCCTTTGGCCCAAAACGGACTTTCACAGGGTTCTGCAATACCCTGGAAATGCTTCTCCTGCCTAGATGCCTCTGAAGGGTGGTCTATTCCCTCTCACTTGCCCTGGCCAGGGGTCAGGTACAGTCTCGCTCCTCTCTGAAAGGAGAGGCAGCCCTCAGAACACTGCAGCATCATGAATCTCTCATGGACTAAATGAAATGGCTTCTATTTTCCAGTGAAATAAGGAAGTCTTGCACTGAGGAACTGCTGCTGGAGTTCAGAGCAAAATCCCTGATTTTGCTCTAGCTCAGCCCTGCAGAGCGTGTTTTGCAATTCCTAAATAACAGAAGGGAAACGTACCCGAATCACTGGTTGTGCTGCTGCTCTGGCCCAGGTTTTCACTCACATTATTGACACTTCCATCTTCTATAGCGACATCGGACTCTGAATGAAACACACAAACAAACAGAAACATAAACACAAGATAACAGCATGTATTCAAAAACATATCCAAATGCGGTACAGTTTGCTATACAAGTAACAAAACTCTCTTTTCTCCAAATAATTGCAAGTGTGATCAAACTTAGGCAGCTTGCAACCAGAGCCTATTCCTGATGCTGCATTACATAATCTTCATTATTTCACCATATTCTTTTGCTATGTCAAGGAGTGTGAGCAAAGTGAGGCCACTGTTCCTGTACTACCTGCTATTATTGCTAGCAGATTCATTTTTGAACCACACTTGTAAACCACATCAGGCAAAAGCAATGCTGATAGGTGCTGGCAGCTTCAGCATGATATCAGAAATAAGAAATTGCTGTAATTACAGTCCAAAAATAGGGAAAATTAGGGAAATGCAACCTGTCTTTAACTACCTTTAATCACACCCAGGCAAATATATATATATATCTTTAGGCAGTAATTACAGCTGTTTTAGTCCTCAGCCTTGCAGGGAGAAAGTTGCTGCTGATTCATATGCTGAACGAAGAAAGATAAGTCAAAGAGAGGTTCTTTTAAAGAAGTTGAGAAATATTCCAGAGTGGAATGTTTTTAACATGCTTTAAACCGAGTCCAGGCCTGACTTTTATTTGAATTGGAAGGGGCAATATCAATGCTACTCAGTGCAGCATTTTTCCTTGCAAATGGTAAGATCATATGCCTGCAAAAGGCAGATGTAAAGGTGTAAAAGTGGAGTATGCATTTTGTAGTAGCCAGTTTAAAACATGTTATGCATGATTTATGCTTGCTAAAACATGCAGTTTGAGCTAGTTTAAAGCAAAAGGAAATAAAAGGAAGAAGCCAGGAGGAAAGGACAGCAGAACATAGTTTCCCTCTAAATCATAAGACTGCTGAGAAGCCCAGAAGCATTAATTATTTCCCAGGGACTGTAGAAACAGTGAGGAAAATCAGATCCATTTAAAATTAGTAACATTTAACTTAAGGATCTTGGAAGAATCTTATTCATCTAATGGCCTTTTTCTTAGATAAAGATAAAACTGTGAACCATGTAATTTATCCTCTTACTGAAGAAAAATTAAAAATCTAAAACATAGCAGAGGAAAGGCACTTTCATGATTCAGTGTGGTCACCTGTTTTTCTGCGTATTTTCAGAAATGGATGGAAAAGCAAAAAAAAAAATGAGGAAAGCATGCAGTTCCGTTGGATACATAGTGCCGCATGCAAATTAAAGATAAATATTCTCCTTAACTCCCTGTAGGCCACGGGAGTTGTATCTATAATAGACTAAAATCAAACCCAGAACTTTTGCTTTTTAAAAACAGGTTTCCTCACATAGTAAAAGAAGAGAAATGAGAGTTCCCAGGTAAATAAAAACAGAAATGGATTATTAAATCATTCAAGAGTTTTGCAAGTGAAAGCACAAACTGCCACTCACACTACACCCACTACAAGACCAGGCTACTACCACAGAAATGCAGCATGTTGGAGAGATCCTAATGCTAAGCTCTCCCTCTGCTGGGCACTACATATCTTACACTGGTTTTTTGTTGTTTTTTCATTTTCCTATCCCAACAATGCAATTTATATAGTCATATTTTCTAAAAAACCCCAGACATTTTATTATCTGAAGAGATGCGGTGTTCTACAGGAATTCTACTTGGCCCCCGACAGACTCATCCTCTTCTATGTGTCAACTGACCTGTAGCATTGCCCAGCAGAGTTCATGCTGCTTACAGGAAAAAAATCAATCCAAATAATACCATTTACCCCTACTAATTCACCTGTGGCCCATCAAGCTTTTCCATGGCTTTTCCAGTGAATATCTCACTGTTGTCCATAGATATATAATGTACTGCCCCCCAACAAATAATCCCGACAGCTAAGCAGACGCTATGAATTAAAAGTTCAGGCCCAAAGAGAGCTTGCAGTCATGCAGTTTTGAGAATGGCACACTCATGCAATATGTACTGCAATATTTTGGCAAGTGAGATTGAATTAAGCCATCTGTGGTCAGCAAAAACCTGAAGCTTTGACTTTGGTGTCCTTGGAAGATGAATGGCCGACAGCAATGAAAGTGCCAGCTCACAAAACGGGTGAGACTGAGAGCACTGAAACTAAGCTCCACACCACGCTACCTTAGCTGCTACTACGAGCCAGAGATCTGTTCACTTTAATGCTATTTTTTTTTTCTTTTTACTGACATAATCATGAAAAATGATGCAAGCATCTCCCTTTGCATCCTACAAGTTTATTCAGTTATTCCATGCAGACCTTAAAAACTGGTCCAAATATAAATTAAAACTATCCGCAAAAAGTGTTAAGGTGGGGAGGGCTATTTAAAGGCTTCAAGCACTTAAATTAAAAGGCTAATCTCCTCCATATCAGTGCAATCAACAGAAAAACACTTACATTCTATCAGGAGTCCAATTTATATGAATTATAATTTTCCTTTGCAATTTTTAGCTAGCACATATTATATACATACATGCTATAACATATATAATATACATATATACATCGCTCCATATATATATAGCATATATCTAATACGTTGACCGCATTGTCCTGAGAACAAAAGAAAACATTACCAATTCTAACACATGTTCTAAGTCTTATGACAAAACATTAAGTAACCTTAGTGGGAACTCCAAGTATGAAAATGACACTGACATCTCATTTTCACCTTCAAGGAATCCAGGTTGATA
>JAWLRI010001089.1:7344459-7379043 GCA_034781795.1 Crypturellus tataupa
GCCGCCTCCACGCGCTCGCGCTCCGCGGCGCCCAGCGAGGGCAGCCAGTCGAGCACGGGCCGCACGCGGATGGCGCGCCGCAGCCGCGGCCCGAAGCACGAGAGCAGGTAGAGGAAGGCCTCGGCGCGGCCCTGCTCCGACATGGCGCCCCGCGCAGCCCGCACGGCTCTCCACTGTCGGCCGGGCAGCGCCGCCCGCTTTTAGGCCTCCCCGGCGGCCGCTTTCGGTTTCCTTTACGCGGCGGCGACGCCTCCGCGGGCGCGGGGGGGCGGGAAGCGGCGGAGGCGGCTCCCTGCGGGAACTGGAAGGGGAACTCCAGGGCGGGCGCCGGTTGTGCGGCCGGGGCCGCGCGAGCCCTTCGCTCGCTGCGTCCGAGGCGGCAGCGCTGACCGCGTATCCCGGCCGGGCTGCGCCTGCCCGACAGGTATTCCCGCTGCCGCAGGTACCTCCATTCCTGGGGATATCTGCCCCAAGGGCCAGCGAGGAAGTAAAATGGACCGGTGAGGTGCCCTGTTCGCCCTGGCGTTGTCCCTGTGCGTAGCGTGAGGTGCTTCGGCCTGCGAGGCACCTGCAAGCGGCAGGAGTCGTTTCCCGTGCGCATTAAAACGTATAAATCCTCCCGCCATAGCAGGGATTTACATGAAATCGAGTTTAGAAAAGCAAGAGGAACAGCAGGCTTCTGGAAGAGGACTGTGCTGCAAAAACTGCGACTTCTATTTTTCAGCAAGAACCAGAGCTGCTGTTTGCTGTGGATCTGATTAGATTTCTCAGATGACTCTACACCCAAAATCGAGCCTGAGATTTTTAAGAATTCTCTGCCTCCTGATTTAAGACAGAAAGAAAAGTTTTAAATGTATTGCCTGTTGCATCCAGACCCTAAATATTAAACCTTCAGACCACAAACATTTCATGTGATCCCATTTATTTTCATTGATTTACAAAACCTAGGCACATACACTAATCACACCCCTGCTGAAGAAAGAAAAAAGTCCCAGGACCAGGGTGCAGCAGAACAAGTTTGGCTGCCCCCATCCCTCGTTTTACTGCCTGTTGCCTGGGTGTTTTGGGTGAATCACGCATTTCGGGGGTGCTCCAGGCTGCGGCCGTGCCTCCCGTCGAGCCCTGCTCACCGTTCAGCAGGCGACGTGTTCAGCAGGCGAAGAGTGTTTGTACGGGGAGCGTTGCACGCTGCAGAATTGGGGAAAAATCGCTTCCCAGACTTCATTCATTTTGAACAGTGTTTGTAATTAATTTGCATTACTTTGCATTTTGACTCTGCCTATATTTCATGCAGAGTAATGTTGTAGAACAGGTTCAACTATAGAGATGTTACATAAATATATACAGTGTTTGCAGTCTTGCTTATGTAACTGCATATTCTCATCGTTGGTTTTTGTTTCCTATCTGTTACATCATCACTGCTTTACTTTCATTTCATCCTTTCTCAGATGAGGTTTCATTCTTGGCACTTGCAATCACTTTAATTATAGCTGTATGCACGCTTCCTTTAAAAACTTCTGGGAGAAGTTTCACCTTTTTTTCTTTTCCTTCATGTTTTCTCTGTCTCTAGCACAGTATTTTTGGATGGGTCTTTTCTGTCAAACCCGAGGTGTGCAGGACACGGTGCAGCTTGCAGGAAGGTTGGCTCTGTGTTCCCCACGTTTCCCGCACTGCTCTGTAGCACTGGTACATCAGACCTCGTGTTATTTTCAGCACAACAATCCTTTACAAACTCAAAGCATTTATAGACATTAAAGGAGGTTTGTAATTTCTTTCGATTTAGAAAAAGTAACTGAGTGCTGCTTGGTGCTCCTGCAGCTATTGCAGGGTTAACACTGTGGCCGAGTTGTCCAGCTATGAAGCAGCTTCCCCGAGACTTGCCCTCTTCCAGCTGAACACGTACGTTCCTCATAACACAACAGAACTAACGTCTTTGAGAGCTTCTTCCCTTTCAGATTTGGCCGAAACCAGTCACGAGGCTCGCGAGCAGGCGCGGCGCGGGGGGAACGTTGGAAACAGGACTTTGAGCCAGACCTTGCTCTCCTGCAGATACTGGTACATCATGTGCAAACAGTCTCACATTGTGTTTGGTGATTCATGTGTGCAGATGGGCCCTGCGGTGGCCATGGGCACTGAATTAACCTTGCCAAAAATAACGGCTGACAGTACAGGCGGGAACGCGGAATTTGCAGCTGGGCACTAGAGCACGGGGAGCCCCTTCCGCTGTGTTTTAAGATATAAGTATTGAATGTAGCATGTCCTTGAGCAAAAGGAAGGCTGCTATGGTGTTTGTAGCTGTGGTATAGGCGATAGAAAAGAAAAAATATATATATTTTTAAATTGTTTAGACAGTCAGTCTAACTTCAGCTGCCCTGGGGGCTGTTTGCTGTGTTTTCCTGGCACCTCTGTGTGTGTGTTTCCTGCACCACTGTTAGTTAAGTCTTTAGGTATCAACATTCTCTGTGTATTTGGAGATCCTGAAGATTCTTGTGCTGCTCTGAAGTTGCCTTGCAGTGCGCCAGCTGGGAATTCTCGCTGCTGGCATGGATCACACCAAGGGGACTATGGCTCGTGTGGGGTCTTGTGGGCTCTGTTTCATTCAGATCCATACAGGCAAGGCTATTTTTGCAATACGAGAAAGATGCTATTTATATGGCATCTCCAGGATCCAACTGCAGCTGCCTGTGCTAAAAAGCCACACTGGAAGCTTGTGGCAAAAAATTACTCTTTCCCTCTTTCAGTTTTGCCACCTACTCACCTTGATGAGACTAATTCTGTGTATTGGTCTATTTATTTTGTAAGGCCAAAAGGTCAGTTTCAAGTTCCGTCTTCTGTCACTTCCCTCCAGGTTGCAGTGACTCGCATGTTTTTCTCTGATCCTCACCCTTATGCTATCTTGTTTTGGAAACTTCAACTACATTTTTTTTTTATTTTATCACAAAACTGGACAAAATGCCCCATGTTTAAGTAAATTGAGTTCCTAAATAAGGTGAGATGATCTCCACGGTAGAATCTATAGGATCTATAGGCTGATCTTAAAATAGTGCTTCAGGATATGAGAGCATGAGAGCTGCTTCAGAATTACCTGTGGGCTGGCTGGCAGCAGGGAACTGCTGCCACATGCTGTTACCTGCATTAAAAGAAAGTGATTTGAAATCCTGGCGTAGATAAATGACCGAATAAAAATTTTAATGCAGAAAGGAAATTGTGATCCAATAGAAAGCACAGGGGAAATTAAGTGATTAGAACTTAATTTTTAGAATTTTTTTATAGTAAATTAATGACTGCAGTGCCCTGCAAACTGTATCGTTAATGTCCGTAACATCTCTGTTTAAAAAAGGAAAAAATAATGGCAGTAGTAATATAACAATAAATTATTTATTTCTGAGACATTTTCTTGGTAATGCAGCCAAAAATATGTAAAACTGGAATCGAGCCCTCACTCTCTATTTTTTTTTAATTTGGTATTTTCAAAACTCCTTTTGGAGATCATTTAACAGTATATTCAGGTATATTTCTCACAATAAGCTGTGCAACAGGGAACTCTTAATCATGCATAAGGTACATTTTCATTGTAAACCAGAAGTATTTCAGCTTATCAAGATGAAGTCACTGACTTTTTTTTGTCCTTACAGAAGTATGGAGTGGTCAGCTGCCTGCCTTGACAGTGGCAACAGCAAAGCCAGTACCTTGGTGCACACTCTGAATACCCTCCCTATTCTGCTGCTTATTCTGCTGCTGCCCCTGTGTGGACTTAACTGCAGGGCAATGGCTGGACAGGTAAGATAATATAAACAATATAATCAAATAATCAGCTGTCAAAGTAACTCTAGTAAAGTTTTGGTTTATACTTTTACTTAAAAAGAAATAACTTAGCAGATAATTCTCAATAAGAATCACTCACCTTCAAGTAAAGGGTTCGGTAACTGTAATTGTAGCTGGCTCTAGAGTTTACAGCAATACAGACTTAATATAAGCCAAACGTTACAGCACAAACGGCAGAATCTTTTTTGATGACTATGTGGCCTGATGCATGAAGCTAGGGCAGTGACAGATATCCTTCTAAAACAGTTCATAATTGCATAGGGTACTCTATCTGTTCACCTGGATTTGTTAATTGTGTGGAAGTCCAATTTGGACGCTTCAGCATATACTTGAGATTATTTTGTTAAGTAATCAGTTGACAATGTCCAATATTTTGTGCAGAATTCACCATAGCAGAACTCCTTTTTCGGCACAGAAAAAGAGAGATGGTTAATTGGTTGTAAAACCACAGAAAAGTGACTGGAAAACACTGTAAGCAGCAATTGTAGCTGAACTTGAAAACATTTCATTCATCTTTGTATTTTGTAGATAGTTTGTGGAGTGACGTGTAGCGCCAGTTTACTTTTATCTTGTCCTTCTCCTAGATTTCTTCCACAGAAAAGACAACTTGCAACAGGGGTTTGTGAATTTTGTGTACGTGTTCTGGATGGCTTCGAGATTCAGCAACAAGCACACAAAACGAAATGGCTACGTTGAGCATTTATTGAGGCGAGAACACGCAGAAGAAATGAAACATGAAATAACATAGAAACATGAAAAAACACAGAAATTAACTGCTCACAAGGTGATACCTGCTGGTGGGATACTGAACCTGAACATCCTCTCGCGCGGGCAGATCAGAGAGAGAGTTGCTGACCTGCTCCCCCGGAGACAGCACAGGCTGCAGGATTAGGAGTTTCTCCCTCCTGCCACCTCTCTCCTCACTGTCCTCTTTATGCCCGGTGCATCCTGGCGCGTGGGGTCAGTCCAACCCAGGTGGCAGGCCGGGGCGGGGGCAAAGTCTGCCTGTAGTTGTGCATCTTGCTCCCCGGGGTGTGCATGCACGCGTATCTGTGCGAGGGGAGAGGGTTCCCAGCCCTCAGTCTGGGGGTCCTGCCTTCCTCATGGTCTTCCTCCTTGCTGGGTGTTCTGCCTCCAAAGCTGGTTTAGAGGATGTCTGTGGTTAAGTTGGCTGCAAGCCCCATCAAGCAGCCGGTTTTAAGAGGAGGTTGGCTGTGAACCTCGCTAAGCAGCCACCTCTGTGCTCCTTATAGCTCAGGCCAGGCAGACAAACACCTCCTGTCTCAAGGTCTGTGTTCTGCTTCCCCCAGGAGAGTTTTATGACCCTGCAGATCATAAAAATACCCACCTCCTATACCTGCCACCCCCTGATCTGTAGAGATCCTAAACAATTACAAAGATTCCCACCTCTTATACATACCACCCCGTCACCTGTAGAGGCCAGTCTGTTGTAACGAAGGACCCAAACAGATGATGTTTTGGTAGCAGTTTCAACCATACCTCGTGTCAACACCATTACATTCCCGCAGTTCATATTTTCTTTCTTTTTTTTTCTTTTCCCCTCAAGCATTTTATTCAAGCATAGCTGTGTTTACCATTAGCTGACTTTTTTTATTCACCTAATGCCTCTCCCCAGGGAAATCTGGATTTTTGTCTCAGAAGATTTTGGTGACTCTTCATCTGGATCGGTAAAATAATGATTTTCCTAAAAATCTAACCGATCTTACACCTTAAACCTACTAATAGACCTTACAGGTCTATTAAGGTCTATATAAGTCTAAATAGACCTTACATCATAAACCTGCTCCAGGCTTTTCTCCAAATTCTCTTGAGCAAAATGGTTTGGAGGACGAACGGGCCCTGATGGTGAACAGTTACCAGTCTTAGTACCTAGATTTTGTGAATGGAGATGCCTTTTCAATTCCTGCATCAATGAACTTTAAGGGGATTAGACATGGATTTAACTTGTAATTTTGCTGGAAAGATGGAGCTTAATAAGATATACTGAGATTGCTGTATGAAAAGTAATTGTTTATAAACACCTAATCTTGTAGCTCTCATCTGTGTGTGTAGTTCAAGCCTATAAGTGGTATCTTCTGTATTCCTGTGCTTTTTACACTCACTCCCATAGTGTTATTAAATGTAATTCAGGAGTGACTGAATTATGTTGCATTTATTTGTGTATATTTAGGCTTCTTGCAAATATGCGTTCATGCTGATGTAAAGTACTGAATAATATGCTCAGTGCACAAGTGCTTTTACTTGTGCAGTAAACAGTTCTCCAAGTCATCCTGGAGATTGTGCTGCTTTTTTTTTTTCTTTTTTTTCCTCCTGGAAGTTTAGTATTGCACTAGTCTCATTAACTGTGTTATACAAAAACCTGTTATACAAACAGGATTTGCTGCAGTTCATAGTGGTCATCTAAAACCTCTTTGTTTCCAGCTTTACAATATCATAAAGTTGTAGTGTATATAGAATGTAAATAATGATTGAAGGGGCAAATCTCTCTTGTGGGAGCCTTTAATTTGATCTGTCTAATTTCCCTTCCAAAGAGAATAGCTATATTCTGCGTTCATTAATAATCAATGTGCATCCCAAGGGAGCATTAAAAAAACAAGTGATGAGAGATGAAGAAAAATTTTTTTTTTTTCCATGAATAGTGCAGTTCTTTCTACTACTCACACACAGATGTGCAGAGAGAGAAAAATTAAGCCTACCACAGTGATAACTTCATGCAAGGTAGGTCGTACAAGGACAGGACAGGCTTCTGTATTATCATTGGTAAAACTGTTGTGATGATTTACATGTGTGATCTTTTCTGTGAACCTTTTTTTTTTAACTTTTATTTTTGAGCCTAGAACAAGAAAACGCCATGGAGAGTAGGCAGGTTGATAGAATGAAATACATATTCTTCTCAGGGAAAAGGAGTTTTAGATGTAGTGGGTTTATGTGGGGCTTGGATACTGTGGGAATTACTGCTCAGTAGGAATTAAGAATGGGGAGAATTGCAGCCTTTTAACAAAAGCAGCTTACTCTTGGTGTGGCAAGATACGATGCATTTGAGGTCTTAAAAATGTAAGAGGAAGGAAAATACTGTCTATAATATTGTTCCTAAAGCGTAAAGCCAATAAAAGAGAAGTTTTAAGCTAGCTTAAATATAGCTTAAATATAGCAATATAGCAAACTAGTTATATTGCAAGCTGCTATATGTTACTTTTCAGTAGAGCTGGCATGGAATATATCATGCTTATGTGGTGCATTCGAGGACTAAATACAAATGTTTTTGTGAAGAGAAATTCTTAGCGTAAAAGCTGTTAAAAAGCCACTATAATATCAGTTCCAGTAAACCATTGCAGGACCATCCAACAGCTGATCGGTGGGTGTGCAGAAGCGTTGCTGAAGGTTACGAGGTGCTGCGCTGCTTAGGAGCGCGCGGAGGGAACAGACCTTGATCCAAGGCGCAGGCAGATGGAGCGCCCTGCTCGAAGTGCCGCTGCCCTTTGTGCTGCTGCGTCACGGCATTGCATTCTTTCTGGTTCAAGCCAGCACATGGAAAGAGCCAACCTTAGATTACTGTTCCCAATATTCACATCTCTTCACAGCATAACAGTATTTAACGGGAGAGCAGAGGAATATGAGGGCTTCGGCTTTGCAACCACATGCAACTTTGATTCAAGGGCTCCGGCTTGCTCACTATTGCTGCCTGCCAATGTTCCCTTCACCTCCAGGCTCCTTCAGCAGTGCCCAGAGGCGGGGGCACAGTTTGTGTGTTGGAAAAACTCAGGCACTGACTAGGTGCGGGTATGTGGGCCCAAGCGGTGGTAAAGGCAGCTCAGGGCAGCGCTCTGCTCCTTCCAACCATCTGGCACTGGCTGTGGTCGCCCTGCTCTGACACTGGAGATGCGGGAGCTCGTCATGGATTCCCAGGATACTCCTCCAGATCTACAGGTTATAATTTATACACCTTCAGCTTCAGATTTTAAATATAAGTAGACTGCTTAAGCAGGACCAGAGCCTGCTAAAGGTCTGGGAGCTTTTATGGATGCATTAAAATGGTGTGTTGCACTATATAGAGATGCAACCCCCGTGTTATTCCTGGCTTTATTGTATAACTCAGAGTCTCAAGCAATTCAGAAGCAGGGCGGACTTCAGGGGAATGCTGTCTAGAAAAGCTGAAAATAAAGGGAGAATTTTTGCTGTTCAGAAAATACCACATTTGCCAAGCCAAGGGTTTTACCTGTCCCTAGGAGTGGAAGAGCTTGAAGCAGTGAGTCCTCATGTGTCTCTGTACTTAAGGGGAATAGAGGGTATCCGAGAAGACAGCTCCTTCCTCTTCGGCACAGAAAGGCCCCTTGGGGTTCTCCTAGCTGGTAGCTGGTGTCTTACGTGTTTTGTTTCTCCCCTCATAGGCAGATGTTTAGGGAGCTTTGAATCTCCGTAACTAGGCAAAGCCTCCCTTATTTGGCCCCGTTTCAGATTCTTCGGCTTGATAAACACAGACAAACAGAAGGGGATGAGGGGAGGCGCTGCGAGCCGAGCGCAGCCGCGCGCGAGGGCGCTTCTCGCTCGGGCACTGCCCGCTCCCCTGGGGCTGCGTCTCCTAGGGCAAGCGCTCGCTAAGGCAGAACAGTTTGGTGTTGGGAATTTAAATTCCTTTTCCCTCCCAAACCTGCGCAGGTAATTTCTGTGCTTCACAGACAACGCTAGAGACGTGGGGTCTGCTCAGGAATTCAGCAGTCGCGCTAAGGAAAACTCGAGGACATTCAGCCGCCTTGTGCTCATCCCCTGGTGTGTATGGTGGGGAGTGTTGTGAATCCTCCTGATCCCCATACCCCAGCCCCCATATAACGAATATGTCTATTAACGTGATGATCAACTACTATTACACTGATGTACAGCACTGCTTTAGAGCAGAGGCTTTCGATTTGGTTTTAGTTAAAATTTAACTGCTCACCCGTTGGGTCGCATGTCAGCTCTTCTGAAATCAGTTCTCTTCCTGGAGGAATTGCACATAAAAGCTTTGTTGAAGATTAGAAAAATCACGTGAACACTTTCAAATATTGAAAAAGAGCAATAAAAAGGTCAGGCCCTTCTAAAATAAACACAACATTTGAAGCAGAATAATATTTTAATAAAATTAAATCTAAGTATTCACAAAGCATTATGCACATACAGTACATACTGTATTTAAAGCCTACGGACCTTAAATCATTTTATACTAATGTAGTCAGCTTTGGACACAAGCTAAGCTTACTTGTTTCGTAATAAGAAAGTTTACAATGTTCCTGAAAGTGATTTTACATATATACATATATATATTTATATATATATATAACTCTATATCTATATTCCTACATGTAGGTGTAGGTATATACACATACATATACATATATGTGTGTATATACACATAAATGTATACACACATATGTACATACACACGTGCACACGTATGGTATAGGATACGTGTGTCCGTGCACTCTGCATACTCTGATCTTGGATCTTTGCGCAGGGACCAGTCAGTCAGAAGAGATAACTGCAAACAACAACCGTGATCATTATAAAACAAAAATTTATAAAGTTTTTTTTTTTTGTAATTATACAGGTTGCTAAGAATTTGTATTGAACAAAAGGAACACAGTCTTCTGCATTATACAGAAATGAGATTTATTGCATTTGATTATGTTTGTGTGACATGAAAAATGCCTGCCTGCTCATGACAGCTAACTTCGATGATAAGAATTAAAAGAACAACAACAACAAAAAGGTACTGAAACCAGCTACTCAATTAAGGTGTCTCTGTGACTGTGATATTTTCTAGGATGTGGCCAAGTTTGTCTGTTAAAATGCCGTCCTACTTCAATTAGGTTTGAAGGAGGCTGGTTTCTGTGGCGTAGGAACCCAAAGACTTCGTTACCTTTCTCTTTCCCCAGGTGCAGAATCCTGACCATCGGCTATAAAAAGCTCACCGTAGAACGATAACTAGATTTTCAAAAGTGAGCCAGGAGATTTTGCTTACGTTTCAGACTAGTTTTGTTGAGTAGGAGTCTTTTCTATGTGAATTACTGTTATCAATTGATCTCTTATTTGCTCTGAAGACATACCCACAATAAAGTACTATTTCTGTGACAGCTGTAAATGGTAATCTCCATGCAACATAAGCTGTAATTCCAGAACATGCATGTATTTAAAAAAAATAAAAATATAAGGTGCCTCGAGAATGCTGGCAGTTTTACATTTGGAACGTACAGTTAGTGTGTGTGTATGTATATATATATATTTACATCAGAACTGCTCAGTTTTACCTTACAAGCTTCAGATTTAGGAAAATATACAGTACTTTTGCATATAATGGTATTCCTTGTAACCCCTGAGTCAAGTATAGAGGATTTTAATACAAAAAAAAAAAGGAGAAACAGCCATTAAAAGCACTTACATTTGAATGTGAAGTAATAGTATAAAAGTCCTATTTCCCAGGAAGCCCAGGATCCGAAACATGCCTGTGAAGACTCGAGATTCCCGCGGCGCCTGGCGGGGACTCCGGCAGGGAAGGGTGCCTGCTGGGCTGGAGGTAAGAGCTCCTGCAGCGCTGGGGGGGACGCGCCGCCGCCTGCTCGCACTCCGGCGCCCCAAGAGAGGCCACGTCGTCCTCCGGCGCCGCGGTGAGATGCACTCCGCTCGAGAGGGATTCTTTGGATTTCAGTTGGGATTTTTCGAGGTCTAGGAATTCAGGACACTGGAAGAGAGAAGGAACGAGGCGGCAGTGTTTGAGGCAGTCTCTTGCAGGGTCCCGTTTCGGCTGAAAGTCAGCACATGCAGACTGTAATTGCTAAGCCCTGCCTGCAAATGAATCAGTGCGCTGAAATATTTTTACATGGTACCGTGTCTGGTTTGATGGAATTTAATATGATTCTGTTGGTTTGTAAAAGCCTGGGAAGCAGGCCCCCCTCGGACTTGCTTGTGTATCCTCCCAGTATCACCGTACCTCCCTCAAGGATGGGATTTATCCTGCGATGCACAGGTGGAAACAGCCTTGAGCTGTGTCCGAGCACTCAGGTCTACTTCACTTTTAGGCTTGGCTTTATTAAGGGGCAGCGTGCGGCACGCCTGGTGCTGCTCGCAGGGGGATGCCCCGTTCCTGTCCTTGCAGAGATACAGTCTGCTGCACTTCCATGAAGTCCGTGGAAAGGCCATCATGTAAAGGCAACACTTGGTAATTTTAAAATCACTATTGGCTACGGCCCCAAGATCCACTGTAGGGATAGAAGCCCAGACGGTATTTCATGTCTTAACTAGTGACCAAGCAGCTAAGTTGGCTTCCTGAAGGGAACAGGATGAGAAACCCCTTCTGATCACACTGCACGTACCTGAGATGAAGGACTGAAGCTCCTGTCCGTCTTGATGGATGCCGCGGGGTGGAGCTTCTGTCCGACCCGCAGGGCTGGCTGCGGGTAGTCGCCAGCCGCAGCCACCACGCTGTAGGCCGGCGGGATGAGGGCCGACGGCCGCTGCAGGAGCTGCAGGATGGTCTGGATGTCCGCAGTCATCTGCGATTCCAGCCTAGGGAGGCAGCGTTAATTAACACATGAGGAACGGGTCTATTTTAACAAGAGGGACGTGCGGCTCGCTCCTAAAGCAAGCTGTTGCTCGGTGTGAAGTGACTGTGTCTTTCACAGGAGAGAACAGAAGAGGGAGCAGGGAGCCCGGAGCCCTGCACAGCCAGCGCGCTCTCTGCCCTGCAGAACGGGTCTGCTTTGCTCTGGTCCTTGTGCGGTAGGAACGCAGACACGGTATGGAGGAGCTCAGGGCTGTCCCTTATGTTCCCCCAAAATGAGCAAGGGGTCACGGTCCTTAGCTGGAATACCAATATCTCCTTGCTGAAACTCAGTGGATTTTTTTTCTGACTGAGGATGTGACGGGATTTCTGATGTATCTAGTGATCAGTTCTGACATCCCCAAAGCTAACAGAATGAAATGAAGTGACTAGAAAAAAAAATTGTGTTTTTTTCACACTTCAGAAAAGTAGGATACTTCCAAGACCATTACTTTAAAAAAATGAAGCCTAAGACTCTTTACAGTGAACTTTTATTCAAGCTTATTCAGACCTCAAAACTGACCTACACATTTTTTGATGTTCAGATTCAATTGCTTTTTCCTTTTTTTTTTTCCTTTTTGATGAGTCTGTGCATGACTTCTGGGACTGTTAAATAAACCTCCATGTCAGCCAGCACACTGGTGCTGCTTGTGGTTTTCAAGCCCATGTTGCCACAGGGCTGAGATGATTTTCAAATGGGTTTTCCGAATCCCTGGCACAGTCAGCGATGGGTATTGCCTCTTGCACCCCCAGCCGATGGGAGTTTACCAACCCGTGATGCCAATGTGGATCTACAGCCTCGTGCATTGCAATCACCAAGTAACTAAGTAAAGCAGTGTGGTTTGTAAGCAGATCTTGATGCCAGCAGCCTTCAGCGCTGTGGATGCTCCACCGTGCGCTCTCGGCAGCCGCAGCATTGATCCTGCGCTGGCACATTTTTGCTTTGCCAGGTGCCTCGCTGTTTGATATTATTTTTCATCGCGCTGAAGTCATCCATCATTTGTGCCACTGATTGTTAAAATGTCTATGGAATTAGTCAGCAGGGCGCACCCGGGGGATGTTTGGGATGCTGCTCCTTCCTGTGCACAGACAGGCTGCTCCTGTGGCATCCGCTTTTACGGGAGCTCTCACAATGCAAGAGCCAAACCTGGGTCTGCAGCTGGTTGTGCCCTGCTCAGCCCCGTGCTCGGCTCCCCGGGGTTTCTGCTACTTGTGGCTATGCTGATGCCATGAACCTGATGCTGACAGATAGAGCAAAATGCAGCAGCCGCCGCCACCAGAAAGCGCTTCCCTCTGCCACACCGCAGCCTTAGTACAGCTTGGTGAGCGGGGATTTTGTGTTGAGGGACTTGCAGCAGCATTTTATTTTACTCCAAATCAGCTCTAGAATGGCTCCCCTCTTACTTTGCTAGTATTCGATGGGGGAGTTGCATGTATTCCTAATAAAAGTTCTTTGGTAGTGTTTATTGGACAAACAAACCGGAGAACCTGGACGCTCGGCTCAGAGTCTCCACGAAATTCCAGTGGCCTCGGGAGGAGAAAGAGAGTGAGCGCCAGGGATGTATTCCTCCTGCAGGAGTGTTCCAGCTTTCTGGAAGTGCGTCTATTTGACCATTCAAGTGACTTGGGATGGAAAAGCTTTTCAGTGCAGCAGGGTCCTGCTTGCTAGTCCAGGGGGTAGATCTGACCTAAGTGCAGCAGAATGTTGGTTGTCATATTGATAGAACAAGGACCATCCGTGTCCCACATGCTGAACACACGAAAGGCTTTCAATAGTTCAGAAGAGTTTCAGGATAAAAGGGTTTAAGAAAATCCGTATCTTAAGTTTATCAGCAAAAATCCTCTCCCTCAAAAACAAGATTGAGATTTGTGTAAAATAGATAAATAAATTCGATATATAAGCTTGGTTTCAAAAGCTTAGAATTTTAGGAGAAAAAATGCAAGACTCCATCTTCTGTTGCTCGGGATCACACAGATGTTTGGCTGTGTGACACATACAGTTACTTAGATGCTTGACTCTACTGCAATTAGAAATTGGAGCAATTTAGGCTTACATGTGAAAAATACATCTTTTTAATGTGCTATATTGTATGCAGAAATAAAAAAAAAATCCGTGGTTTGATTGCCTTGTAGAAGGTTAAAGAAGCAGTATGCCATTAACCTGGCTTTGAGCTGATTGTTAAAACACACTGCACAGCACGCCCTGAAGAGCGGCTAAAATGTAATTAGGGCTGAATGCACGTCACAGTATTTGGCATGGAAAATTCTGAAAGTAATGGAATTTCAAGCAAAAATGACAAAAAAGCCGCAGACCTGGGCATAGGGCAATTCAAAATCAGGTGAAATTATATGGTAAATTACAGTGCATGACAGATCAAAATGCTGTAACTATATTTTTAAGATGTCATAAACTGTGCTGCTTAGCTGATAGCAAAGAGTAGTATATAGATACCAAAAGAGAAGGGAGATACATTTTATTAATATAATTAATTAATATAATTAGAAATAACTTATGTTTTCTGCAAAAGAAAGTGACTGTTTTCCATTGAAGCGGGTGTATTTTACCCTTATGCAATCTCATGTCTGCTTACTACAGAGACAGTTACAAAATAAGTTAATTAACATAAACATTCTCTTCTCAAAAGGTTTGTGTCTGCAGGAAAAATCAAACCTGTTGCACCTAGCGATCCCGGGATAGGATATGCCAGGGATTTGGAGGGCTGAATTTAGGTAATGCTTAAGTTACTAAACTTCCATACAGACACCAAAGCGGTATTCTCGGTTGGTATGAACACTTTTGGAAACTTCCTGCCCAAATCATTCCTCCTTTAGCTTCACTAATGGCAATATATTGTATATATCGTATTACAGACCCTTTCACGTGGATCTTTGTTTTTTTCCATGGATTTTGGGTTCGGCCGTACCTGTTGAGCTGTTCCTGAAGCAGATCGAGGCGGTTCTCCACCTCGCCGTACACGAAGTCGCTCTCGGTCTCGCAGACGCCCCACGTGACGTGGGGCAGCGCCGAGCGGCTCGGCGACTCCTGGTACTCCCGGATGGTCTCCTGCTCCCAGCTCCTCTTGTCAGTGATACCTGGTGGAAAACAAAGCAGAGCAAAGTAAGTGTAGATAGATAGATCTATCCATACTTGTACAATCAACAATAGATATGTTGGTTGTGATGAGCGTAACTGCCTGATCCTGGGCAATTAAAGACGATTTCCTGATGATTCAAACATCCCGCTTGTCACCGTTTGTCAGAACTTGGACCCTCTGCAAACAGGCACACTGCCTCAGCAAGGGTCTTTCTTCTTCTTCAACACTATTTAAGAAAATCGTGGTCACACCAAAAACTTAGAAAAATGTAAGATAACAATAGCAACATGCTAACATTTTGAAGCCACGGATAAACATATCAGGGTTACCCAGTCAGCACCACCACAGTTCTCCCACTGAATGGCTCCTGTTACTTTACATTTATATATATATACTTTTTACTGAAGAACCCCCAATTTTCTCACACTTTTTTAGAAAGTTATTATTCTCCCCTGCAACTGGGAATCCCCGATCTAAGCTGTGTTGTATTTTCTGAATGTCTCTGATCATGTGTTCAGAGGCCCTGAATGTACTATTTAAAGAGCATTTACATTTTAGTTTTGGGGATTGTTGGGGATTGTTCCTGCGGGGTGAAAGGTCCGGGCTCATTTTGTTTAATACTTGGTGACTCTTAAGAGAAATCAAGTACTCTGCAATCACTGGGTCAGTTCGAGAGTCACTTTACCGCTAATTGAAGCTTTGTAATAAGGAATTAATCTGTATTTTGCTTTGTGAATGACAAGGAAAATATTGGATTAAGATATTGGAAGCAGATTTTCTTCAAGATTAAATAAACCCAAAATGCATAATGAGGATCACACTCCAGAGTTGCACCTAACCTGGAGAATTTAATTCCCATTCTAATTCTTTCTATTTTATATAGCCGGTCCCTGGCTCTGCAGCTCGCCCCGTCACACACACCCGGGCGCTCTCCTTCCTCCTGCCCGCTCTTCTGGCTTGAGCCACTTCTCCCTCCCCTTAAAATTTGCTTAACTTACACCTCTCCTCTGCGCTTCTTAATGAGTTTATATTCCTGGCCGTGGGCTGTTTTCTCCTGCTCATTAAGCTCTGGTGAAATATGTTACAAATCATTTATCATGAGCTGTATTAGCCGCACATAGTCATACTCGATACGGAATGATGATCTTGCTGCAAGCTTCGCAGAGCCTACCAGTGAGATACTTAGGGTGAACAGGGATTATTCTGCATATATATATACGGGATTGTTCTACATATATATATGTGATGCCCATGCTCAGCCTTTGTTTCTCTGAGCAATTATGTTGTTACACAAAGAGTCAATAATTGTTTAGCACTCCTCAAATTCACTTCCAGATTTGCCCAGGGCTGCTCCTAGCACTTCCCTCTTGGCACTGCAGCTGACTCAGCACAGGTTCCACTCATGTCACTTCTGATTTTCTGTTTTAAGCAGCCACAGCACCCAGAGCGAGCCACACTTCAAGAAAAGAAAGAGGGAAATCAGCGTGTGGCTCACATGGAGACATCTGTCCAAATGCAACCAGCCCTTCCCTCTTGTATCTTTGAGCGGAGTTCCTTCAAACAAACAAATAAACAAAACCCGGGGGGTAGAGGGGACGTTTCCTGCTCAGATGTTTCAAGCAGACTCATGCATACTTTAGACAGCAGATTTCAGGAATAGAAGCTAATAATGTAGATAATTAATTTCACTGCTTTTTAATGACCTGTAGGTTTCCTATAGTAGGTTTCTATGTAACAAGACATTTAGCATTTCTTATTAGATATTTTCCTACACCCAATTGTGTTCTTCCAGAGATTGAAGAATCCCAGGCTGAGAGGTAAATCAATAAATGTATAACTTGGTCCAAGAATAAATCTTGTGGCCCAAATACTGACAGAGTGAGAACAGAAAATACCATTTTTCTTCAGCATGTGCATTAGCCATTACCTAAAAATCTTCAAGTCTGCTCATAAAAGACAAATAGTATAAACATCTGGTTTAAACATTGCTAAAAGATGCATTTCAGGTTATGAGAAAGAGGTTGCTGATAGAGTTTCTGCTCACATTACTGAACACCTTATTAATAGTACTTCACTCGTGGATGGTACTGACCAAAACTGAAAACAAACTAAAGATAAATTTATATTGGTCACAGCGATAATCAGCTGTGGAAGGTTTATATAAGTTCATTTATAAACAAGAATTATAAGATGACATATTGTATAAAGATTTTAAATATACATATATATATATATACATACACGCAGAGTTTATTTCAGAATTGCAGAGTTATATTCATAACGACTTTTATAGATACTTAAAAGCAATCTCTAATTAATAGCAAGAATGAGAATTTAGTTTAAAACATATCTCAATCTGTTATTTTATTGAAACCAACATTTTTATGGAGCCTCGAGACAGGCAATGAGCTTTCAAACAGATTATGAGAAGCGCACAGTTACGATGCAGGAAAAGAAGGTGACCCTGCTCAAAACACATAACCTTTAGGCACACTATATTTCGCTCCGATGCAATCCGCAGCAGGCTGCCGTGGATAACGTTGCTATAGCTGCAAGGACCAACTCCTGGCCCCGGGCAGGGACAGGTCAGCCTGCAAACTGCATCTGCAACAAGTTGGAACCGCTCAGGTTTACATGGCCCTGGCCAAGGGGGACCAGGCTTCACATGGGAAAATACAGTGTCTGGTCTGATTAATCATGCCGATAGTTTGCAATTATAGCTGAAAAACCTAAAGTTTATTGAATGATGGTTAAATGATTAGTTGCTCCAACAAGAAGCAAACTGTGTAAGAAAACAGCATTAAACACAGAATATATAGTTCTTTCTGTCAGACTGAAAAAATTACAAACTCTCAGCAATATTTGAATTATGTATGTTATTTATTTTCGTTTTCTTACTATTTTACTAGTTTCCCATAACATCAATGAGATGATTTTAGTGTATTAGAAGTCATTTTAATTCTGTGATATAGCTCTATGTAAACATTACCTCAGATTGCTTAATCACTGTTGATATTTTGTCATATAAAAAGGCCACATCTTTACTTGTGTGTTTTGCTTCCTGAAGCCAGGATTTGTCCCGTTGACGTACTAGCATTCCTGGTAACCAACTCGGGCAGCAAAATGGCATAATGCTCTTTCAAGCTGCTACCAATTAATTAATTTTTGTTTGTGTATTGTGAATAACGGGGGACAAGCTGATTGCCTGAGGACGTTTCAAGTTTTCTTTTATGTGACCATCTAGATTTATGTAACCATCATGGCCCAGGCAGGATTTGTCCTGCCCCAAACCTGCCTTACGGAGCACTCCTTGAGGCGCCTTTTACAGCTTCGAGCGCAGTTGTGCATGGGCATGCCAAGGTGGTATCCATCATTGGTGGACAATTATAAAGATTTTGTTTAAATTACTTTTCTGAGGCAATTCAGTCACCAGATGATTCATTGCTGGAGCCTAGAATGGCCTTTTGGAAGGCCAATTCCACAGCCGTGTAGTAAACTAGATCAATGCTGGTTTTGAGCCAAAATAGTTTTCTCTTTACTCATGAAATACTTGCAAAAGTAACTATGATACAAAGGGTCAATAGAACCGTTCAGAAAATTACTTTTGGCAATGAAACCCATGAAGACGCTACTGAAACTTTGCAAAACAGCACTCAGTGTAATTACCTTTGCAGGACTCGCTTCCTTGGTCGATAAGGACGTCTTCTGCCTCGTGACCCACTTCCTCGATGTCGACCTCGGTGGTTTTCCCTGCCGCAGACGGGTACTCGGCCAGCCCCGAGAACAGGGGCTTTTGCTCATCCTCCATGGACGACCCCAGCGACGACGACCCGCTTCGCTTCTCTTCAAAGTGCTTCTTGGAGGATGGGTAATACCTGGGGTTGTCAACCGAGTGTTCAGGATCGCTTGGGTTATCCTCATGGAAATAGCCTGGTAAATAGAAACAGTTGTATCCAATAACATGCAGGTTAGAGGGAATTATGCTCCATTTTCTTCTGGCTGAGCTTGGAGACTATTATGATATTTTAGAATATCATTACTTCAAAGCCTTCCTGATTCCTGCATCAGAGAAGACAACACATTTCTCTCTTGAAGCCCCAGAAGACACTTGCAAGTACATAATAACAGTAAGGATTTGTAGTCCATAAGCCATGGCTCACGATGCAAAAGGTTTCTTATTTCAAAACATTAGAAGTTTAATCCAACGCAGCCCTCATTTTCTTTTTCTTTTCCCTTCATGTTAGGATTAGATTTGAGAAAATGTTATACTATGGGAGTAATAGATCAAAGTCTGGAGACATATTAAGAAATAAAGTTTTTATTTCCTTTCTTCTTCTGATTGTGGACACTCTTGGGCACTTCTTGTAACACTGACATGCCAGCAATCACAGATGTGAGATTCAGAATCAGAGCTACCCGTTTAAATTAATAATTTGCCCACATAAATTAAATTATGCCCACATAACAGCATCTTTACGGATTAATTTTTGTTCAGCTAAATAAAGGGCATCTTTCTGCATCCTTATTATTGTTATATATATATATACACATATATACATATATATATAACTCATGTGAGAGAAAGAAGACATTTTGATACAAAAAGAGGACAACTTGCAATCTGTCTCTCTGGAAGCATCTTCCATAACAATTTGCCCCAAATTTCCAAATTCATTAAACTTTAAAATTAATTCCAATTCTCTGATCATCATCCATTTCTTTGGGTAAGAAAAGTACATAACATAGTAGAGTATATATGGTAAAAAAGCACCAATCAAGGCCTGAATTAATCTTTCATTAATTACACTCAAGTTTTGAGGTAGGGTATTGCAAGTTCAGTCCTCTTGTGAAGTGCCAAATCAAACCATAGATTTAGAGCAGGTGCCTTTAAAAACATGTATCATAAACAATCTAAATATGGTTTAATCTCAAGAATGATTATTTATGAATAGAGAGAACTCATGATCTTCAGCATATATGTGAAGCTAATTTCAAATCCAGTTATTTGGCTTTACTACTTTTAACTGAAGTGTCAAGATAACTCCAGTTCCGGTGTTTATTTAAAACACATTTTAGCAGAATAGTCTCAACAACGTATAAATAGTGAAACTAGTTTGCATTAGCTTCCCGGGGAGACAGCACGACTTCCCATCTGCTTTGTGCTAATTACTAATCAACAGAGGGCTGGAATGCCCGCACAGACCACAGCAGTGGTGAGCACAAAATTCAGTATATCCCCATGGCTTCCTCTTGATTTTTTGAACGTGGTTTATACAGAAATGAAGCTGTGCCATGAGTCCCATATTCCCTATTTTTGCAATCCCATCACTAAAATTGTGTAGAAAAAAAAAAGTATTCTAAGAAAATTCTAATGTAGATATCTCCTACGGCTTTTCTGGTGGGAATATATGTGAAATACACAGAGTTATGCCAAAGTAAATTGTCTTAATTAGTTACTGCTATACTGACTCTAACCTGTGAAAAAGACCTTATAATGAAAGCTTGAAATTACCATTTTTAGGGTAATTTTTTGTGTTCGTGGGATTTTGCACACTAAGTGTAGCAGTAATGAGCACTCTGTGGAATACAAGTCAATCAGTGGACTGATTTTAAGGGGAGGTCACTGAGACTTCAGCAGCCAAGAAAAAAATTGTGTAGCAGCTAAAGTACCGCAGACTGAAAGGAAATCTCCTTCCTGAGTCCAACATTCACCGCCTGATTCTGATCATTAGAAATATTTTTCGCTAAAACAACAGGTTTTCCTGATGTTGATCATTCTGTAACTTCCTTCCTTACCAAACACACTTGCAAACATAATTTACACTCTCTGTAGGACTCATTTAGCCTGCTGGGTGTTTTGGGCAGCTGCCAGGTTTACAGGCAAAAAACCTGACATTTGCTCTCCTGAAAATCCCCAGTTTTCCCAATAATTGCAGGAAGGTTGGTGTCCTGCTGCTTCCACCCCCAGTGGAAGGGAAGGACCCTCATATTGAGATGTGATGGACGCGCAGCAGTGCTGGGCTGGGAGCTGGCTCGGTGTGACGGTTCGCAGGGATCAGAGGGGTTTGGTTCGTGTGCCATGGGCAGCATCCCAGTTTGAGTTATTGCAGGACGAGGCTGCAGGAGCCAGACGTGCTCTTTGTGCCCTACCTGCTGCAAACACCATCGGGGAAAGTGTCACTAATATATTACACGTGAAGCAGCACATTTTAATATTACTGTAATTTCGTTAACCAGGATTTGTTATAGTTAATCAGACTAGCTATCCAGCCTAGTGATCCAGAAGAAGGTAGATTTTTACTCCCTTTTCAGCCATCTAATAAAAAGCCCCACAAAATGCATGGACAAATTCAATTTTCTGCAGTAAACGAGGTGCATGGCTTCCTCTCCCCCACGGAAAGCAATTTACATCCCAAAGCGTGAGACAGCTAATCCTGATCATCAGCATGATCTGCGTGACTCCAGATCCATGCAGCAGACTGGACATCGTCCCATCCCTCTGAAAACCCTCCCGTACCATTTTGCTCTACCCCAAGAGTTTCTCCATACGGAGAACTGCATGTTGTGACTTGGATGGAGAGTTGCCTGCTGAAAAGCAGTCTGCAGATCTTCAGATTCCTCCCAAATATTTTGATCCACCAGCCTTACATTCACAGATGTTCCTGAGATGGTTGAGCTCTCCTTCCTCCAAATGAACAAAGTCTCTGCTAGTGAACAGGAGTATTTGTTAGCTGTTCTTTAATATAAAAATGTCAGGAGCCTGTTAGATAGCAGAAAAATGACTTGTATGTCCACTCCTGCATCAACGGCATCAAATACGCAGAGTGAAAAGTCAGTGACGAAGCATTTCAGGTAGGACTTCACATAGGATACCATGAACAGCATTGAGAAAATGCAAAATCTTGGAAATGTAAAAATTAATTTGAGTGGTGCTGTTCAAAGCATGCTCATGTTTCCCACCATATAGATGGCTATCAGAATCAGGCAGGAAAAATGAGAATCCTAACTCCTGCAGTCACAGGAATCAGTGGGAAAAAGAACAATATAATTGATATATAATAGAATATAATGCTTTTCTGACACCAAAAATATTGGTCTTGCAGAGCCTAATATATAAAGCAATGTGGTTGCCCAGAAGGGCATGCAGGCTCAACCACTCTACAGAATGCCAATATAGGATTTTAATAGTCCGAGGCAGCTCATTTTGATATTCCTACCATTTTTTTTCTTTGCGCAGTTGAACCCGACTGTCATGGAGCACATTGCTAAATATCATCGCTTTTCTGGTTCCTCGTGAAACATGGTTGAAGATTAGAGCACTGTTCAAATTAATGAATGTTAATTTGAGTATTGTTACCACTAGAACACTGCCAGTTAAATTGCTACTAAATATTGTTACCACTAGAAAACTGTCCGCTCTTTGGATGGGATTTAACACGTGAGAGCTGTAGGGCAAAATCAGGAATTGTGTGAGCATGAAGAAAGAAAAGAGTCTGAGACCTGCATGAATTCCTGAGAGCTTCATAGTCTAAATATTCCCCAGAGGGTCACAGCTACTAAACTAGAAATTGGCTACTGTCAGGAAAAGCAACGGGTTCTAAAATTCTGAAAACGATCTGCAAATTCAGAAGTGCCAGAAACTGCCCTATTCACCCAAGCTCTATGAACATCTCTGAAGAAAACTTTGTATATCACATAGGCTAATACTGCAAAGAGATGATTAAGAGTAAGCACTGCCAGCCAGAGTGAGGAATTCCTTGTGTTCTTAATACATTTTTTCCTATTTTATTTACTCCAATCTTCAGGACCCTCTGCTTAACTGCCAAGTCAGATCCTTATGTGACGCATAACTAACCCCAAGGAAAAATGATGTCTGTCTAGAAGCTAATTCAGGAAGAGGATTGTTCCTATTCCTGGACAAAAGTGAGTTACTGCTGCTATTTTAGGAAAGTCATAAATTTCCTCCTCTCATTAGTAAAAATGTTTAAAGCTTTTACTTTATGTGGCTAATGTTAATGATAGAAGAAACCTTTAACTCCAAAGTGTGTTTTCACTTCTAGTTTGGGAACTACTAAGTCTTCATTGAGGAACATAAAGTGTGTGAGGGTTTGGGTGAGTTTATATCTATGACCAGAGTCTGCTCAGAACTCTTTAAATTAACATCTAGGACCTGTATAAGCTTATTTATTTAACAGTATGCTTAAAACTAAACATTGCAAAATGCTTTTTATAGTCCACTTGGTTGTTATGGTCCACGTCAACACGGGCAAGTGTATGTAATGAACTAGGGAATGGGATTTCATAAGAACTTTGGTTTTGGTGGACTAAAATCCAAGGAAATGACAATTCCTGGCCATCAGTTCCCTGACCAGCAGACAAGCGAGTTGAAGATCCAGTATCAGCAGCTACCTGGATTCACGGTTGCGGATATAACGGTACAATCCATGGAGGTTCCTCTGATCCTCTTAGCTAGAGCCCGTGGATGATGTCCTTGTCTTTGGATTACAGCTGGAAATCCGGGGTAAGGATTTATTTCAGTGGGTTCATCATTACCTTCCCAGTTAGCATGTCTGCACGGACTTACTTAGCCGGCATTTTAATTATCTGGGATAAGAGGGAGAGATTTTCTATATTCTGTCAAAATCAGAGGCTGTGGTTTGGCTAGGTGACCCGTGCAGCCCAGCTCCGCTTTCTGCAGCGACAGAGCTCAGGTCTGCAGGGTTTCACACCAACTAGGTCGAACAGACCCAGAGTTTTGGTAGCCCTCAGGTAAGGACCATAAGAATTAAATATAAACGCAAAGAGTATCTTCTCATGAGGAAAACCGGCCAGTGAAACAGTCCCAAGGAAGGGACATTTCTAGAGCCAACACTAAAAGAAATGAAACAAAATGATAGCAATAGTAGTAGTGCTTGATTGCAGACAAGCCTTTCCAAGCTCTCATCTCACTGGGTTTACTGTGCCAGGGTGACATTCCGACTGTGACTTCTGTGGTTTTTCACCTGTATGTTTGGAATTCATGCTGTTGTAACCCATCCGGATGATGGCCTGTCCAGCACGGAGAAACAGATCTGTACTCAGAAGTAGAGGAGCTAATAAAAAATCTTGGCTTTATATGAATGGAGCCGACTCTGATAGAACTGCTGAAGGAGAAGGAGGAACGGGGAGGAGAGGATTGTGTCCCGCACTGTTAGAAAGAGCAATTGCATGGGATGAAGCTTGGAGCCTCCAGAACCACGTCAGGGCAGAGCTCCATACACCGGCCAGGAGATGCACGCGGTGCAGGAGGGAAGCGGCACCGACCCCGGGTTTGTTTAACCCCAGGAAAACCTGCGGGAAGCGTTGCCGTGGCAACGCGGTCCGGCTCGGAGCGAGCTGGCCCTGTTTTCCCTATTTTTAGCTCCGCGAGAGGGAGGAGACGGCTCGGGATGGCACCGCACAGCCCGGTCCATGGGACACGGCGCTGGTAGGGAATGTCAGCAGGAGCAGCGTCGTACACGGAAAAAATCACAGCTGCGAGACCTGGATTATAGGGATAAAACTGTAACTGCTGTAGCACACCAGAAACAGAATAACTAGAAATCTATAAAAATTCAGTGAGCTGGGAAATATCATCACCTAAAAGTAGGAATATTAGGTGTCTGCAGTCTTTGAAATCATAGCTCTGAAATCAAAATACAGTTGTTAAAAGGCAGCATATGGTAGTTTGTAAAATCTGAGTGCTGTGACCAGAGACGCCTTTGCCACTTGGGTGATCAGGACCGAGGTCCTTGCTGCTCTGCTCGTGCTGAGGCTCTCTGCAGGGCCATACCCAAATATTTATCCATGATAACCTACTTACAGTGTATCCAAACATAATGTAGCTCCCTGTGGTGTGTAAGAGGTTGAAAAGGAACAGCACAAGCAGGAATAACCTCTAGTAGTCCATAACCTCGTGCGGGATGTGGGGACCACTAGATAGCCACATAGAGGGAGTTCAGACTAACCAGGTGTGGTAAGTTCAGACTTAACCCGGCTGCAGCTATGGCAATAAACCAGGAACAGGGAGCGGGCAGAGCTTTAAACCAGGGCTAAAACTGTCCTTTAATCACTCCTTACAGCTGCATCCTCTCAGATGGACTAGCAAAGTGCCTCGTTGCTGCCTAATTCCAAGGTTACCAGGTACTAAACTGTGAGCACCGGGATGGAGGACAGCGTTGTCGCTCTTGTTTCTTCTTCCCCAGGGATCAAGATCTTTGCAGAGACAAAACTGTGGGAAATTATGCAGAGGGCTCTCCAGGCAGGGCCCCGCTGCCAGCAGACCCTTTGTGAGCAGCAGGTTGGATACTTCACGGGGACATCTTCCCGACAGATCTGTTGGCACGCTGGGCTTCCTGCCCTGGAGATGCTTCTTTGCTCAGACAACAACGTCGTTGTTCTGAGAAGCCGCATTCTGGATTAAAACTTTCCTTCATCCCCCATGGTACCTGCTTGCAGCTTTCAAAGTGTTCGCACTTATTATCAGCTAGTCTGTGACTTGGAAATTGGTATTGTGTTGGACGTGGGATAAGGGTTTGACTATGGAGTATGAAGGACGGGCATACCAGAAACAGTAATTTGTCAGACAAACCAGTTGGCCATAAAAGTATAAAATTATTGAAAAACTTGTGTCAATTTAGCTGTCATCATGATTACTGCTGTCTGACCGCAGCTATTATCTACAGTCCCTGGTATCCAGGTGTGCTGAGCTCTGGTGACATGAGTTCACATTTCACCGAGTTTCCCTTCCTTTGGATTGCTCCTCAAAGCTTTGCCGGGGAATGTCAGTATGGAAAACGTTACCTGAGCTCCCGGCAGGACCATTTACACATTGCCAAATGGATCAGAATCTGACTATGGTGAATCTATTGTGTCCTGAAAACACAACATTTTAATTCCAGGAGACACCACCTAGCACCAAGTTCAAAACTTCAACAAAATATTTTGAAGTTAACACTGCAGTAAACTAGCTTTTCCAAATCTTTTTAATTATTTTTTTACTTAGGGGAGAGTAAGCATTTATATAAATATATTTATATATTTCAAGGGCAATAAGGCAGATCATTGCACACGGATAGCTGTGGAGCTATGGAAGGTGAAGCAGATACCCTGCAGTCCCGTATAGCCGTGTAGGGGAGAGCTGCTACAGTAATTGCCAACGTGGGACCCTAATGTACCCGCTATCACCAAGTGAAATAGCAGTGAATAATGGAGCAGTGCCGTCTAATGTAAGAAATGAAGTTAATTACCTTTCTCTATTTCACTTTGAAAGGACAATTTCCGTCTTCGTAGTTTGCAGTTATCTCCATCCGAGTCATTAGTAGTTTGTGATCTTATTGCGAGGTCAGACTTGATGAATGAAATATGAAACAGAATGACAGATTAGTCCCATCTAAAGAGAGCAGGTTTCAATAGGTGACTGACTGTTAATCTTACGTTCAACCTTCCTTCCACCCAACTTATGGTGCAGCTCAGGGCTAGCATTAAAATGATCGTGCAGATATTGGGCAACGTCACCACCTGATGATAAAGCTGACGTATCCAGACAGATACATTATTTACATGCAGATATGTTATAAATTTCCAGAAATCTGCACAGATGCGGGCTAAGTAAACTTAGAATCTAAGTTAAATGAAAAAGGAAAAAAAAAACAATACCCTATCACAGAGAATGTGTATTATTGCAGGTATTACCATGGAAACTGATTGCAATTAGATTTGATGTTCAATTACATGATAATGATTATAAAGGTTACATTTTACCCTAATAACTATAAGGTTGATGAACACAACACATTTTACCCTCATCATTTTCGTATTTCTAGACCTTCCTTTCCTCCCTCTCTGACTCAGTTCTTTCAGATAGTATTTCCATAGCTAAAAACAACAGTGTCTTTTTATCCATTGTACTGGGAGATGGCTGTGTTTTCTGTTACCATAATAAATGAGATGTATTTAGCTCTTCCTTCTACTTTTTTTAATTTTAATACTGAGAAATTGTGCAAATAAGCAGCTAAAATGCCAGTTGTGTTCTTGCACCTTCACTGACCTCCCTTTTTTTTTTTTTTTTTTTGTGGGCATAAACCCACAAAAAGGCAATTTCTCAGAAATGATGAAACAGAAACTACCCATTCTGGCCATATTTTGTGGCCCTACTGATGCTACAGGATTTTTTATCTTCTTGGAGGCAAAAGAGGATGTTTATGGGAGTCACTGTGGGAAGAAGAGGCAAGAAATGCCCAACTCATGGAAAAGCGAGGAGCAAAATGTTCCCTGTCTGCTTTTGCTCCCCTGGCAGGTAGGGTGCAGTCCTACATAAGAGAATTTAAAATACAGGTTCCAAAGGCAATTAAATATTCTGTATCGTTAGACACAGAAGGGATCTGGATAATCTGATTGATGTTTACTTTATCATTGTACAAATATGTTCAGGGTCAGAAGTTCCCCTTGCAGTGACCCAAGTTATAGCCACATTTAGTGAAAAAAAAACATATTTTCCATGGCTTAAACCAAACAATCTAAATCCCTGTGGCTGAAACTTTAATACTATTTAAATATAGAACCAAATCCTTTTAGATTAACATTATCCGAATCATTTCATTGACTTCTGCTGACTTTAACTGACTTTAGTAGGAGCAATCGGGGGAGGTTATTTTTTTAAGCAGGATTTGGCCTTGGGATTTTTGCTTTTAATTTTTCTAACCTTGATTTTTCACATGCTATTTTCAGGTTTTGTTCCTTGATATAGTTTATGGCGACTATTAAGGACCAGTACTAAAAACAAACCAAACAACACTATGGAACGTACCTTTGCGCTTTCATCTCTCAGATTAAAAGTCAATTCTAGATTGGTGAGGAAGAGATCGGAAAATTCCGGGTACATATCCAGAACCTCTAGGAGGTCTTCCCGTTGGATCTTGTGCAAGTCACAGTACGTTAAAGCTCTCACATCTGCATTCGACTTCCCTGGTTTTGCATAAAGATGTACCATCTCTCCAAAAATATCATTTTTCCCTGCAGAAATAAAATAAAATAGAGATTATTACCTTAAGTAAGAGAAACCATTAAACTGAATTTTTTCGTATTTCGTATTTCTTTACGATAGTGATACAGAATACTTGATTTTACATAAAGTGGTACAGTCTGATTACTACAGTACATATGTTGGTACAAATCAAAGTATTATTATCCAGATCAATGAAATTACATTGGACTAAGTGAAAGGAAAATATATCTTGTCAAAGGTTTTCTTCAGTTTTGCCAATACAACACACCTAGATCAGTCTCCTCTGTACTTTCTCCTAAAAGTATTATTTTTTGATTTAAGTCATATGACAACACAGATATAGTTCCTGTATTTCAGAACTGCAGTATTCTGTAAGTCAGAGAAGTCTGTATTTCTGTCAGAAAAAAAAAATGCTTTTGCTTCCCAAAATCTGCATCTAACCTTCATATATATGTATATATTCATATATAACCTTCAAATGCAGAGCAGCGCCAGAGAGAGAAGAGTGCAAACTGCCCTAAATATATATATATATATACACACACATATATACACATATATATATATACATATATACACCTGCTGGCTCCAGTTTCCCAATTGTTTTATAAAGGAAGGGGAAGCAGCTGAGAGTCCAAAGGGTAATTCAAGATCCTCCTTGCAGGGAGGATCTTAAAGATCACAAACAGCCAGGCTGGTTTATCAGAAGGAACATGAAGAGGTTAAGTTGATTTTATTGCGCACATCCCTACAGAGAGGAGAACTTCCTGGGCGCTAAGTGCCTCCGGAATGTAACGAGGAAGGCACAATGGGAACCAATGGAAAGATAATTTCATATTGGAAATAATGATCACAATTTTAACAACACAAACGATTAACTATGGAAATAAACTGCCGGGAAAAGCTATCACTTTTTCATCCTGTTATGCCTCCTGATCAGACCCCATTGCTTTGCTGAACATTCTGCTTTCCCTGAGCACAGCTCGTTAGACACAACAGATAGTTAAAGGTATGAAAGGCAACAGGAGCCTGTTCTATAACCCAGGTTAGCCAAGATAATCTAATATCCTTCTGGCCTTAATGCGTATGAATGTAGCCGTCCCTACCCAAGGCATGTTCTTTGTAATATGACTACTCTGACATATTTTTATTCATTATATGTGTTAATATTTTTATTAATACATAGAGGAAGCAGTAGACTCTTGGGATTTTTGATATCTTGGGCTCTTTGGTGCCAGGAATTCTTGGAGTTTAGCAGCCTTTGCTCCTGAGCAAATGATTCAGCATCTTGAATTAAAATAACATTGACTAAAACATTCACAAACGGAGCTACAGGACAGGAACGACAATGGACATTTTTTCACTCCTCTGTCTCTTTTAATGCGCCCTGTAGCGAAGCGCTCACCGAGGATGGCCACCACGATGTCGCTCTTGAGGATCTCGATGGAGCCCCGGGACACAAAGTAGAGCGCGGTGAGGACGTCCCCGCAGTGCACCAAGGTGTCCCCGGGCGGCGCGTGCGTCGTCTTGAACTTCATGGCCAGGGCGCGCAGGCAGCCCTTGCTGGCGCCCCGGAAGGCTTTGCAGTTCTGGAGCAAATTCTGGTTGAGATGCAGACAAATGTCGGCTTGCAGGCACTCTGGGAACCCCTTGAGGACCTGCGGGGACAAACGGGAGGATTTCACATGAACGCTGTTAGAGTTGCTTATATAATCCTTTGTGTTTCCTTCCTGGCCAGAAAGGAGATGACACATAAACTGAGCTGGTCCTAGGCACTATCTGAGCATCTCACACAAGTGCCTGGTTTAATCTATGTTGCAAAGCTCACGTGATGCAAATGCTAACGGGGGTCCAAACGGAGTGGTAAAAAAAAATAACTATTAAAATTTCTTTCATAGTAAAAAATGCTATCAAGGTGTATGAATGAATATACTGCAGTAAAATAACAAATAAGACAGTTAAAAGAAGAGTCTTCATTGGATCCACCGGCTTGGACTAATAATTTGTATCAATTACAAAAGTAATATACTGAATATGAGATGCTGTTTTGCTGAAGCAGCTTTGATATTCGTAGTATGAGAGTCATGTGAGATACTTTTCAGTCAGGGAGCATCTCAATATCAAATAGAGTCTGTTTGCAAGAGTGTGATTGAGATTTTTATCAGAAAAAACCCACCATGTGGCATGGAAACAACAGTGCTATGTGGATGTGCATGAACAAAGATAAATTCAAGAAGCCCCAGGGATGGTCCCCATGGTCCTGGCTCACTGTTGTTCAGAACAACGGGGTTCACTGAAGTGTTTCATATTAATGAAGTTAATGGATATATTCCCCTGTACTTCCCCTGGAGGGGTAGGGGACCGGCTACATGTAGTGCAGATTCGGAAGGCTACAGTATGAATTGATAATACAAGTTGTATGAAAACAGGTGTCTTTTTGTTATTATCGCAGTCTATTGATTCATTCCTGTTTAAACTATAGACTCTTCTTGTACAAAAATGTAAGCCTGTATGGTATAAACACTAAATAAAATAAATTTCCTTCTTGCTGCATTCATTCTTCCTTCAGCACAATAAAGGTCTGTGCTCCTACTTCTCTTGCACAAACATACTCCTAGCTGCTCTCCCTTGCTGACAGACAATGCACACGTTGCTGCTGGGGGGTTTCTGTGCACACGAGCCAAGCTGGGATTTACAAATGAAATATTAGTTACACTGGAGTTTGAAATGCTTCTGATTGCTAAGAAAACCAATACTGTGATGCAACAGAATGTTATAACAAACATTTATACAAAAAAATCATGACTAAGGGACACTATTACATGGAAACTATCCAAAAAGCCAGCATTCAAGAACAAGCAAAAAATAAAAATAAAAATAAAAAAACATGAAAAATGAAAAGCTTCTATGGTACCCCTCTGTTCTCAGTATCTATCACATTATCAGAAGTGGCTTAGTATACAATTACTCTATTTATTTTAATACAATTATGTTGAAATAAAGATAATATGGTTTGCAGCAACTTACTTGCTGAATGATACTGGGAAATTGATCTAACTATGCCTGGTCAATGGTATATTTGAAGAAAAGTTGCAGATGTTTATTCAGAAATTGTTATGTGAGTAGAAAAGTGCTATTTTGAAATTTGTTCTTCTGTTATACCCCTATTTGAATGTGATTTAGAGGAGCTCCATTTTTATAGGATGCAAAATATTAAACACATTTTAAATTCAGAGGTATTTACAAGAAAATATATTTTAGTTGTTAGAATCTCAGGAGCACAACCTTAGTTGTGTATTCAGTTTTTCACATCAACTTCTATTTATCTCATTTATCTTGGGATTGTACTTTACCATTAAGCAAAAGCCTTGCAGACCATGTTTGTTGGTTTATATTTCTGAAGATACTTTGGGGGTTTATTTAAACAATTCCTTTGGTAATTAGCTTATACTTAATATGACCCTGTTCTAAAATTGTTGCATATCTGTTGACATTTATATATTAAAAGCATCTGAGCTACAGCAGCTTCTGGTCAAGCACCACAATGAAGAAGTCCCTGCCCCAAGGAGCTTACAGTCTAAATGGGCCGTGGACATCACTCCGCAAGGATATATCCACAGGAAGACAGGTACCAAATACCACCGGTTTCCAACAGATTTGGAGATTACTCCATTAACACAGGTTTGGAAATCCCATAAAGCTGATTTGAAGACAAATGTATTAAAACGCTGTGATAAACTGTATTACTAAAATGAGCTTACCATGGCACTCACATTGCACAGTGAGGTGTTTAATCCAGGTCCAGTGGTTAATGCTGATACAGAATCACCTTTCTAAATTCAATTCTATATTACGCTCTACGGACAACATTTTGCTAACCCGGAGTTTCATGTGTATTTCCAATATCCATTGGTCTTTGTAGAAATATTTCATATTTGCACATTTTTGTCTTATGTTAATATGGAAATATCTGATTCTCACAGATATTTTTGTATAGAATAGGAACAATCTTACTGAAAATCATGTCATTATAGTGCCAGAATCAATATAAATACCAATAATAAACATGCTGACAACTCTAAATGTTAGTCATCTTTATGTTCATCAAAATCTTGTGATTAGATGAAGAATAATAACACTAAAACACTGTATTTCACTTCATTGTAAGGCCCTTAAATAAATCACACTTCAATGTGAATAGAAAAAAAATACTATTTTCTAAAATATCACAGCCCCCAAATCAAGAATTTGCATGACTCCAGAACACTCCCCCCAATTTTTTTTTAATTGAAAATAATAATGCTAGGAAAGCTCTGTAAAAAGCATTTTGCTTGATGATTCATCCGAAATTACTAAATCATTTGAACACAGATTTATGCAGGTTTAAGTTGTAATTGATGCCTTCTTTCCTGCCATGTTTCAGTGGTTACACTCAGTATCTCCTCAAGCAGTGTCTCCATGTTGACCTGCTCAGAAAGATCCTGTGTTTTCATGGTTAGAAACACGAATCAGAACTCATGCATTCAAGAATCTCAGATCTTCTAAAGAAAGGAACAAAGTAGCCAAAAACCCTCCAGGCCCCCAGTTGCCCCTTCAAAAGAAATAGAAACAATTCTGAATTTGTGACCACAGGCTTCAGCTCTCCTCCTCGATCGCTGTGGAGTCCGTGCAGGGAAGGAAACTTCCTCCATGTCCAATAACGCTGGTTCACCCATTTGCCACGATTACTAAGGACAAAAGTGAGGTGCTGCTGCAAGTAAAATGTTTTATATTCCATAAGCAGTTGAGTTCAGTGAGGAGGGTAGGATGCGATTCCCAGTGTGGTGAAGAGCGTCGCTGTCCATCAGTGCGGAAGGAGCTCCATGGTACGAGCGGCTCTTCTGCAAGAGGCCAACTCGCTGCAACAACGGAGATGGAGACGTCTATGCGAGGTGACTTCAGACAACGATAAATATTTGGGCCAATGACCAGATTGTTACGTTTGCGTCAATGACCAGACCGTTACCTTTGCGTCAATGACAGGCTTCATGGCGGTGTTTGGCTTTTCTCTCTTCACTTCTGAAACAGGTTGAGTTACGTGGCCCGTGTGTTTAAAAAGAGTTCAAACAGGAACGATTTGGGGTATTAGCTGTTTGTCATTAAACATGCAAAGACTGTCACATCCTCGTATTTTCCTTGTTTTATTGATGTGTCAGTACCGATGCCGAAGTGCCAAAAGCCAAAATGCCCAAGTACAGTGGTGAAGTCAGATACGGCAGGAGAGCGATCGGTACTAATTCCAGTTTAATCCCAGTAGAGGTTTTTGCTAAGCTTCAAATCATGCCGGATACGGAGCAGGACAGAAGTGTGCAGTGTCTCGATTGCGAGGGGTGTTTCTCTTACACCGCAAACCAGCATAAACCATCTTCTGTTTGGATTTCTCCCCATCTGAAGTTACTTCAAGCAGAATTTTTTCTTCATGCACCTCCTTGGCCTACAGTTGGGTTTTGTCCTCCATAGAATTTTAGTTTCTTTCCATTTAGTAAAATCATAATTTCTCTGCAGGTTACTTTTATGTATTGTTTATTTTGCTTGTTATTTTTCTCCTCTTGACTGCCAGAATATATTCAAATAAAACTGTCCCATCCACCAGTCAAAGATACTCCTTGAACTCCTCGCAAAGGAACAAACTTCAGTCTGGGAGACTTTTAGACTCTGTTTTAGTTGGACTTTTTTTCTGATACTGACTTATGTGATTCCTCTTCTTCATTGAGGAGAGTAGTCTTTTTTTTTATTTTTTAAAGCAGAATATGAAGGAGGTCCTTAAAATAGCTGAAAAAAGAAACCGCATGCAATGATGAGCTAATTCACCTTTCAGTGAGAGTTGATGGATGTCGGCCTTATCGGGAGTGGAAACTTTTGCTTTCAGTCATTGCCATGACACAGGTATGTGTGACTTTATGGTGAAATTACTCGAGTTGCAGCAGATCGCTCCATCTATAACCCTGTTACCATTCGAGTACACCTAAAAGGTGAGCTCTGAGATATGCTACACTGCTCGGTGAAAAGACCGAAATTATTTCACCTCCTCAAACCACCGACTTGCTTCACGAGAGAAGTTTTTCATGTGGCTGGAAGCTGAACAGCTCGTGTATTTCCAGAAACACCGCGGTGGTTAAAAGCTGTTAACTGCTCTTGTTTGTGAGACCTTTGACCACAAAACATAGTGCAGTGAAAAACTAAAATAGATCAGCTAATTTGCAAATAGATTGAAAATATTTTTTCTATTAAATTCTCCTTTCTGTAACCTCATTAAATACAGACATTCATGTTTATTAACTAATTTTGTTATAGAAAATGAAAGAACTACTTTACAGTTAGTCATATCTGAGACCTGTTTTGATAGGCTTTTTTATGTTTTGATTTCCATTAGGACGCATTAGGACACCAGTACCACTTTTCAACACGATTCCATATTCCTTCTGGATAACCAACTTTTGTTCCAAACATTTCTATCGTTGATTACTGTCCTGATGTTATCAGGAAGTTCTCCTTGCTATTTCTGAAATTTTAGTTTTCTTTCCCATCCTTTGGCAGTTACTGCAGATGCAGAATTCATGGTCGATTATAGCAGGGGAAGAAAACAAGAGTAACAACCGTGGTGGTGTCATCCAGCGACTAGTGCCCAATTTTCCGTTAAAAACCCCTACCAAAGCAGTGGTGAAACCTGCTCGTCCCTTGGTTCTGAACCCTCAGATTTAGGGATGCTCCCTGCCCTCCTCGCATGTCACTGAGGCCAAGGGCACTAGTCTAAGTGGAAACAACCCATTTGCTCAGGTCCTTGCAGGAGAAGGTTCTCTATATCTAAAAACGTTGACTTGCTACCTCCTTTCATGGTACAAGATCAGAACCAAAAATTACCTGTTCCACATGCAAACCTTTAGTTAAGATGTACATTTGGCTAAACATGTTCCTTCTGTTTCTCTCTCTTTCTCTCCTTTCTTTCTTTCTTTCTTTCTTTCTTTCTTTCTTTCTTTCTTTCTTTCTTTCTTTCTTTCTTTCTTTCTTTC
>JAWLRI010001089.1:7379143-7415323 GCA_034781795.1 Crypturellus tataupa
TTTCTTTCTTTCTTTCTTTCTTTCTTTCTTTCTTTCTTTCTTTCTTTCTTTCTTTCTTTCTTTCTTTCTTTCCTTCTCTCTTTCTCTCTTTCTCTCTTTCTCTCTCTCTCTCTCTCTTTCTTTCTCTCTTTCTTTCTCTCTTTCTCTCTTTCTCTCTTTTTTTCTTTCTCTCTTTCTTTCATAACACCATTCTGATGCACAGAAGATCCATGGAAAGGGTGTGTATTAAAACACATGCATAACAGAAAGGGCTCTCAAACACTAATATGTCATCTGGCTACAAGCAGCATCGCAGACATGCTATTATCAGCTGCACTGATAACACTGGAATGAAGGGGAAGAAGGCAGAGAGTTTAGGAAAAACAGAACAGGAGAGTTTTAAAAATATACAGATCTTCGAATCTTGGAGACTGGTGAGCTCTTTCACACAACAACAGAGATGGTAAATCATTATTTTGTAATTTAACTTTGCCCGGGTGTACCACAGGGATATGATTTAAATTATGCTTATTCTGTACATGGAAGATTTTTATCCAGATTAAAATAAGTCCCAAATCCTGTTTATCCAGTCCATGCATAATTATGTGGAGCTGTTTTTATCAAAATACATTATGCAATGAAATATAATCAAAGAGATGTAGAATTGAAGCAGAGAGGAACAAATGAACAAATAAACAATGTTTCATCAGCAGATCTTTAAAGCTACTTTTAAGTTTAGCCATTTCAAATTAGTATAAAATATTATCTCAAATATTCTCAATAATAAAAATTGCAGGATTTTGTTTAGGAAAGGAAGTTTATCTAGTCTAAACACAGTATTACTCCTGAGGTTAACAGTTGTAGGCTTTTATTTCACTTTTCCTTAATTAGTAAATATAGTTAAAAGCAACTTTTGAAACATTCTCTACTATTATTTATATATATATTTGTGTATACATTAAGTGTACATATATATATATAAATGGAAACTATTCATGCATTTCATATTTTAAAGGAGAAAAGGATTGAGTTTTCTGATTTCTACTCGGTTTTCAGTCACGATATGAAAAAGACAGATTTGCATCAAATTCTGCCTTCAGATATTTGCACAAAACTCCCGTTAAATATTGAGAGGAGGCAAACAGGTTTGTCCGAGGCCAGCATTAGCCCTGCGGTGTCCAAATGAAAAGTTTTCATGCAAAATGAAATTCTCAATGCCACATGCAGGTCCGTGTCATAGCGCACGGCTCGGAGCCGAGGAACCGCCTCGGTGCTGGTGCCGACATGCATGGATGGGTTGGAGTAGGAGCATTCGCGCACGGAGATGCAGGATGGGCAGCGGGGCAGCTTGTTGGCCCCTCCGGAGCCGCTAACTAACGCACACCCGGATGCACAAGACCTTTGTTGGGCACAGAAGCCCCTGCCTCGAGCTGTGGGGTAAAATAGTGACTAATAAATGCAGTTAGATCAGCATTTCTGAATGCTGGAGGTTTAGTAGCCATTTTGCCCCACATCTGATTCTACCGGGGTCCGTTCCCTTCGCTGTCTACCCCTTCGTCATGCAGAAAGTTACAACTGAAATTAGAAAGCACTGAACAAGCTCCAGAGCCGACAGATAACATGGATATTCTCCACACTTTATACTGGAATTAAACTTTATATAAATACCTCCTGCTCTTACCAGTGGGTGGTGTTATTCCATGTATTTAGGTATGAAGCAGACAGGAAAGAGATAAATCTTTCATAAGTACAACATAAATCAGACAATCGTCACATTATCCTCGCACTAAGTGTAATACAGTCAGTCTCACATTTTAAGAAAATCAAGTGACTGCCACAAAACCTCAGGGACAGAATTGTGAATAAGAGAAAACAAGAAATACAATATATCAACGCAAGATACTAATATCTTTTTTTTCCATATTTTATTTAAAGAAAAGCCTCCATGCTGCCTCGCAATCACACTGCAAAATACGGTCTGTTTAATGCATTTACTTGCTATTCACATCAATGACAAATCCAAGGCTAGTTTCGAGTCCTGCGCTATGCAAAGTTTACACAACAACATCCAGTTGGATTTTCTCTTTCACGTGAGGCAGGTGGTCTCAATACACCTCTTAGTGGAGGTGAGTTAGTGACTGGGCATGTGGTCTTGTAATATCTTCAGAAATAATTCGAGCTAATTCAGGTTTTGGCTGCCCCCACCTGCAGCTTAAGAGCCCGATCGTGCCAAGGGTTGCGGATCCCTCAGTGCCACTGTCACCAGAGGGCAGCAGGGCCACGCAGGGCCACGCAGGATGCAGCCAGGATGCTGGGACAATCCCCAGCAGAGGATTTACAGACCCCATCATCCTGCTCTGGGCAGGAGTTTCCTCCGAAGAGGTTACCCATAGAAGTGAGAAGTGGAGCCAAATGCATTTAAACTGTCTTACTTTTAAGATCTGCTTTACTTAATGGTAACTGTAAAGTCCAGCTTTTGATTCAGCTGACATGATTCAGATTAATAAAAGGTTTTAATCAAGACTGCTGTTTCTGTTCATTGCAAAAAAGCCTGTCCTTGGGGCAGCGATTTGCAGATGTACAGATATGGCATGAAAGCTGCTGGAATTTTGGATATTGATTCGACTTGTTACTAAAATTTACTGATTTTTTTTTCTTTTTTTTTTGTTCTTGCCAACCTTCCAAAGACCCTGCAACGCCTCTGATCTATAACTCTGGGATTAGCTCTGGGAAGTTTCCCCTTGGAGAGCACAGTCTCAGAGCCTGGAGTTGCACTGTGCTCTCAGCCTCGTCAAACCCAAGTTAACTCCTCAGAAAACAAAGTTGCTGTCTTGTAAAAGACAGAAATACAGATGTTTGCTTTCACTAACCACGTTATCCCTTTTTGATGCCTTATAACCTGGTTTCATACAAGGACTCTTAACATCGTTTTAATCAAGCTCTATAAGCAAACTTGCAGAACGGGAGATATAAACCTTGTACCTTGCTACCTCCTAGAAATGCGATTCTGCTGCTTGCTGCCTGCTTAGTGCTGTGCTGCCTTTCGGAACAGAACTGGGGATTTGTGAATGGAACAAACTCCTGCTAAGACTAACACATGATGAGACTGTTTCTCTCTGACGGGCTAATCCGTCTGCCTGCTTCCAATAGCCTTGTTCTGGATTATGTAATGGAATTTCGAAAAATGAGCTGGTCGCCGCAGTGTAACTCTGTACGTTCCAACAAAGGTACACTTGTTCGATACTGGAAGTGGGAAATCCGTCCAAAGAACAAACAAAACTCTGTAAAAGCTGCATTTGAAATGGGTCTACCATTTTGATTCCTTTACATAACTTATTATAGTCAGTTGCAGCTCCCAAGCCTTCCAAGCACAACGAGAACTCAGATTTTTATTTCTGTAATAATTGAGTTAGCTAAATGTATGGATGCCAGGCTCGAAATGGCTGTAAGTGCCATATATCCCCCTTTGCAATCTTGCACTCTTAAAGCTTGTAAGTAACGAGGATGCACAACCGCTTTCTAAATCTCACTCGTTTATCCTTCCCTCAGGATTTGTGCCTGCCGACAGGCCGACATACCATGTTCATGTCGATGCCGTTGGTGTAGGTCCACGCGTGCTGGAAGTACTCCTCGAGGCGCTGCCGCAGCGGGTTGGGGATCTGGTGGAAGCGGATGAACTCCTTCACCCGCAGCATCTGCATGTGGTAGCGCGCCGTGCCCGAGTACAGGCGCTGGATGATGGCCGAGACGTTCCCGAAAATGCTCGCGTACATTAACGCTGCGGTAAAGGAAACGCAACATTCTTTAGTCATATCACTCAGTTCTGTGGATGATGCAACTGTTCTTACAGTGCACTTCATGCATAAGAGAGCTGGGATGGGACTAATAACGGTTTTAAGGAGATATGGACTTGATTGACTTGTAGCTTTTAAATTATTCCACTGTGCTAGCATAAATTAGTAAACCCTGCAGATAGGCTTTCACAAAGCTATATGAAAAAATGATTATTAAACGGTATTCAAGTTGGCAATATTTATCTTCGAAGACTGTTCTGAGTTTAGTGTTGCAGATTCAGTTCCTATAACCTTACAGACATCAACAGAACTGAGATAAAGTTAAGGATAAAGTTAAGAACAGATTATAATTAACCAAACAAACGATAACTTTAATTATCCAAAGATTATGGGCTAGGGCTTCATCAGTCCAAGGAAAACTCAGTTCCCTACCCAGGAATCCCTACACAACCCCCAGAACAGCTGGATTGACCCTTCCTTTGGATACGGGAAGTGTGAGAGCATCCAGCACCGCTCACAATAATAGTGGGTAACAGGAGAACAGCAGACGTTTGCACTTACCGGCTGCATGGTAAACCTCAAACAGGTTTACTTGCTTCTAGTGAGAAGGATATTGAAAATCAGCTACAGCTAATTAGGTATATGATCAAATACCTTGAAAAACTGCTTAGCATCCAGTTTAATTTGGTCCAGTCTAATCAAAGAAACATTAATACCCCAGACTACCTTAGCTGGATGAGTCATCACAATGTATCTTCACATATAGCCATTGTTTTCCTAGGGAATTTTCCCTTCTGGCTGCACGCCTGCAATTTTATTAGCCCAAATTCTGTTATTTTGCCCAAACAATGAGGAAAAAAAAAAGAAAGAAAATGAATGAGATGAAACTACTTACAGCCAATCAACATGACACAAATGGAAAAGATCTTCTCGGAGTTGGTGTTGGGAGACACATTGCCAAACCCTACGCTTGTCAGGCTGCTGAAGGTGAAATAAAGCGCCGTGACGTATTTGTCCTTGATGGACGGCCCGGAGCTCGCGTCGCTCTTGTTGTAGTGCTTCCCGAGCTGCTCTCCCAGGGAGTCCAGCCAGCCGATCTTGTGCGCCAGGTAGGGCCTCTCCACGTTGCCGATGGCGTACCAGATGCACGCGAGCCAGTGCGCGATGAGCGCGAAGATGCACATGAGGAGCATGAGCACCGCGGCGCCGTACTCCGAGTAGCGGTCCAGCTTGCGGGCCACCCGCACCAGGCGCAGCAGCCGCGCGGTCTTCAGGAGACCTATTAGTGTTGTCGTCTGCGAAAATAACATGCAATTAGAGATGGACTTTCTCTGCTAGTGAGGGTACTTTGGATTAGTCAACGTGAACAAAGCAAATTCCAGCATTTTTAGGAATAAACAAAGACAATAGATCCAAACAAAACCACTAGATGCAAACAAAACCAATGCGATCTTAATTTCATTTTCTTTAAGTCATCAAATATATTATAACAATAAGAAAACTGTGATGCACTTTTAAAATTCACATACATTGACAGTAAGCATTTTGAATGTTGTACCTGATCTAGACTCTAGCATCTACCTTAATGGACTTAAAGGATCCACTAGATGAATATTGCTTTGCCTCTTCTAGTCTGTAAGTTACTGCAAATACTCAGGGTTGGCCTAGTAGATAATAAATATTTATGATGTTTGAACAAAGCTGCGTGGATGTATTGCATCATAACCTAGAGATTTCTTGCAATGCTCTGCCAAAAATGTTCTAGAGTAGAGAAGAACAGGACAGAAATATTCTGAACAGAACAAGTATCTTGTTCTGCATATATTCTTCTTTGTAATGGTCAGAAGGGTCACTTTATGTGAAAAGGAGCCATTGTAAATACAAATCATGGCAAAAAAGTGTTCACATGCTTCAGATGAATTTTCAATCTGCATCTTTGCTGCTGCAGCTTGTAGGTGTTGTAGACAGCTACTAAGACAAGTACGTCCCCATAAAAAAAAAGACAGAAAAGAGGAATATATAATTTTAGCTTTTAGAGCAGAATTGTACCACGTTCCACAGCAGCCCCCTTGGGGCCCGGGTTTCAGATGTTCGTTGCAAAGGAACATAATAATTAGCAATGTCAATTTACAATTTTCAAATCATTTGGTGAATCAGTTTCAGGCTTGCTGCTAATTCCTTCGAAAAGAGATTGTCAACAACATTATAAACAGTAATTACACTCTGTCAAAGAAAGCTTAGTGCCATTTTTCCCTCCATTGAGTCTGGATGGATAGTAAAGCACAGGAAATGTCAAGACAGTTTTCAGCGCACTTTTTTCCCCTTCTTTAGCATATGTATATAATACTTAACAACTGGGGAAGAGTTTTTTTTAGACTTACAAAACACTGCAATGTTTTGCTTTCTTTCAAGAAGTGCTAAACTGCTTTTATTTTTATTAAATCTTTGTATATTTTCTGTGTTTCAGGATAAAATCAAAGGCATTTGGAACAACAGCCCTGCTCTCTTGGCTGCGTTTGTCAGTGCACAACTCGGGGTATTTGGAACACATGTAATTTTCTCACACTACAATAACACGTTGTGATAATTGAGTAATCGCACTAATTAAGCCATTGCTATATATGACGGTGAGAGATGCCAAAAATGAAGCTGGCGCCCGAATCAAAGCCCATTGGTCCTGTTTTAACAAGCAGAAATATTCCCGTGACACCACCACCTTTCTTCTAGGCTTTTTCCTTATCAAATACACATCCTGAAAACACACATACACTGATAGAACACAGGACATGTTAGCAAGCAAAAACAATATATAAATGTCTATTTTCTGACTAGATGGGCAACACATTCATGTAGGATAGTATTTTTTGATTCAGCTTAATAACATCCTACAGAATAATTTTGGGGTAAATTTCTCAGAACCTTGTAAAAAAGGCACCATAAAAATGGTGTTTGAGACCCCATTTCAGAGTTTTGTTTAGAGTGACCTTCAGCACATGAATACTGCCATTGGGTACAACCTTTTGTACTATTATGCCCCCTTAGACAGATCAGGAGGTCGACTGTGACTCCAAGGCATGTCCCACCCTAGGCTGGAGCTAAGACTTGCTGATATTCCAGATCCCTGGTGTCAATCCCACACTTTGATGGGGGATTAATGGGAATTCTGGAGTGTGCTGGAGCTATCTAACACAAGCAAACGCCAGCTCTTCAGGGGGAAATGGTCACGAGAGAAAATAAATGTACTTTGAATGAGGGTTCCAGCAAACAGTGTGATTTTGACTGTTCTTTAGCACAGCAGAGATGCTCCGGCCCTAAGATCCAGTTGGCAGTAGGGATGGGAAGCAGGACCTATAGGATCCAGGGTGCTTTTACAGGCCTTTACATGCCAACCGTCTACCTTAATCAAAAGAGATAATTGCAAAAGAATTGTAAAATACAGAATCTGGAACAGCACATATTGTGAAGGGAGAAATAACACAAGTGTCATAAAGAAAGAAAGCAGGAATAAGTGCTTCAATAATATCTTGAAAACGAAATTTTCTTAAATGAAAGAATGATCATTTTCCTTCATCCATGAGATCGGCTGTATGCAAGTCTGTTCTCTGAAACAAACAACTTTGTTAAGAATCTCATTTCAGCAGGTGGACTCTGAATAGACTTATGTGAAAGAGTCTGACCCCCAAATGTAGGTATTTGTAATGCTGAACAATCTGCCCACTGAATACCTCTACATAAAGGGCCCTGGGATGCTATATTCTATTGAAACTGCTTTCCATTTTTTCACTGTTAGTAACTATTTTTTTTCCTGGGGGTAAACAATTGACTTTTTATATTTTAACTTTAATAATAGCACAAAAATAAGCCACAGGTCACTCCTGCCTGGTTCTTTGATGCCTACACAGGTCTTTCCATGAGCTAAGCAATACAAGACAAGATATCTTTATTTTCTAGGAATAATTTTTCAGTTCTGTTATTGAGAAACTTGAGAAAGGTTAAATTTTGTCAATTATTTTCCTTCTGGGAAAATAAAATAGACCCTGTAAAACAGCTTTCATGGATATCACACTTGCTAGGCAAAGGCCATTGAGCTTTTCTTACAAAATCACTCCCTGCTACAGCCGGTTTTCTTCAGCTCTGATTAGTGCTCTCTCTTTAACAGTGAGATCACTTCAGCCCTGACGTTGGACTGAGTGCGGCAGTGCCGGGCAGCCATTCCCGGCAGCAGGGTTGGGAACAACAGGGCATTAACCCTCTGGTTGCAGAGGGCATCGCTCAGCAGCTATTAGTGTAGCAGCCTGCGAGGAAGAGCTGGTATTAGCTCATTAACTGAGGAGCATGCACGGTATTCTGTCTGTTTCCTTCCTTTCTTCGTGCCATCCATTAGCATTAATGTATAAAACCCTACAACGTCGTTGCTTGTCTCTTTCTGTACATGAAATAACCCACGGACGTAGACGAGCAGCTTCAGCTGCCTCTTCCAGCGTGCACTAATGTGCATTTGCTTACACGGTGTTTCCTCTGCCAGGGCCCTCTCCAGCTTCCCGTTATCGCTAGGTCTGCTTCAGGTTCTCAAGAAATACCTAAATGTTTTGGTAAAAACATCACCAACCTTCTTGTCCTCTATTAAATATGAACGTAATAGCATCAAGCACGGCTTTCTCAGAGTAAACAGAGAGGTAAACGGAGAAGAATTTCTCTTTTCTCTCTCTCTCAGATTTATAATACATGGCAGAATTTGGCCTTTCTCTGTCTACTCCATTTGCTTAGGAACCTCCTATGAGGTTGTGTCATTTCTGAAGATCTTTATGTTATATGCATCATCATACGGAAAATGCTAGTATAAGCTGCAGGTAAACAAAGCTGTAGTTTCTTATTTGCAGCACAGCACTTTTTCTCCAACTGCAGCAGATGAAGGACTACCAAAAGGTTCCCAGAAGAACTGACCGCAGAGGCTGGAAAAATATAATTAAGGAAAAACAAAGTGGGTACTAAATGCTTCCCTAATATTAACCGTGTTTTGTAAAACAGCTTTGATCATTATTATTTGTACAAACAGCAAAAGCCTCCATGCTTTTCTGCATATTTAGTTGACTGATATTTCTAGCCTCTGTTTAATAAACTGCAAATATGAAAGTTTTCTTGCTGAAGCGATTTGCCTCCCTTGCTGCATGTTTCAGTGAGGATGAGTCTAGAAGAATGTCAAGAAAATCTGCCCAGCTGCATATTGGCTGATCATAGTTTTGGGCTGCGATGCGTCACACTTTTTGAATGAAAAGGTAAAGATTTCATTAAAAGATGCATGAAAATGTACAGACATAAAGCTGTCTGTAAGCACTAGAGATCCACCTGCACATCATGTATTTGTTTGCTTTAAAGAAATGTGTCACTGCACCTATATTTGTTGAAAATTCAAGCCAGACTTCTCAGCTGAATAGCACAATTAAAATATACTCTTCAAAGAACAGAAACTCGAAATCCAGGTATCCATTCTACTTATCTCCCCAAGCATCAGGCTGTCACTCAACATGGGAAACACACACAGAAGGAAAAGCAAAAGGCTTCCCACCCTTAACCAGTTTGACATAAGCACCCATTCAGACAGCAAAGGTTAATTTTACATTATACTGCTTCCTCATTTAGAAATTGGACAGTTAACTGCCCTTATTTTGTTGCTTTCCTATGGCTGACAAAATATAGCTCAGATGGGAGCACTGGGACGGGGCTGGAGGTGGTATTTGCACTATTATCCCTTGCCCTTTCCGGACTCGGTTGGATATATCAATGTTTTGAAAGCCGGGTGAGCACACGTGGAGTTCTCCTTGGAGCTTGTGTTGTTTAGTGAAAAGAATGTGTTAGTAGGGGACCTTATGTGGAGGATCTCCAGGTAACGAGAGAGCTATTTCACACACAGAGATAACCCACAAGACTGAAAAAGCTTTTTACTGAAAAAAGTAAAAGGAAGCAAATATAAAAGTGTTAGAATGAAGCTCCTTTCATTTGAGGGTATTTTTTTGGGTTATTTGCAATCAAAAACGGTTTGCTGTGGAAATATTAGAGTTAACGATATAAGAAGCAAACTACTGTAAACAGCAGCTTAGAGAAAGTAACTGGCATGTTCAATGCCATGAAAGAGGCAGGAGACACAATGACTCGATGAACTGCTCAGGAGGTGGATGACCATGTTGCTGCTTAGATAAACAAAGTAGATCTTCCAGCTAGTGAAACTGTTCAGCTATTCTGTTTGAATGGAATAAGTTAAAAAGTTAAATTAATTAATTTACTTGTATCTGCCACACTGAACAGGTCTTCAGGAGTAGCTGTTGGCTACTAACTGGTGCCACTTCAGCGTCTCCATTTGAAGCATGCCCGTAACAGGGGATGTGGGAGAACGATGTTCGAGCTTAAACCCAAAAAGACCTTCAGCGAGTTTGGGACTTCATCCTTGTTGTATTTCCTTCCTGTGCCGCACACGTAACATTCTCCACGTTGGAATACGGAGGGATCAAGTCAGGTTAGGAAGTTTCGTGCTAAGGTTGATGATTAATTTGCAGCTTTTGTGATGAGATGCACACTTGCTCACAACACTTTCTGTTCCCTTATGCCAAGAGAAAATGCTTTTTCAAAAAATAGATTTACTGTGTCCTTTGAAAAATGACAGATCCTTATATTTTGCTGGGTTTGCTGCTTTTTTTCCAACTGCTGTATTCCAGGCATCACAAAAAATCTCTACTTGTCATTTCAGTTTTCATCAAAAAACACGTTATAACTTTAGCCTTTCTGAAATTAAATACAAATGCTTTGAAGGGAGGCAGAACTGGGTCAGACATCTGAAATACAGTGTATGGTTTATACACCTCTGGGCGATTTTCAGATCCATACACTGAATATTTTGTTAACCTAACCTATGGATGGGGTGAAGACATCAGTCTTGTGCACTGCCAGCCTGTCAGGGTTAGCCCCAAATAATCCTTTTCTTTCCTTTGCAAGCACAAATTCCTGAAATGTTGTTGGGAACTGGCATTCACTTCCAGAGCTTTCTATACTTGAACTAATCTGTTTTGCACCAAGTAAATTTCTGATGTAAAGGTTTTATATAGAGAAAATTTATTTTAATATTTTGATACTAACCACCACTTATCTATCACAGGCAGTTTATACAAAGAGCTAATCAAAGGAATATAAGGAGTTAAATAAAAGCATTGGAACAGATCCTTAGTACACGATATATTTATTTATTTATAAATATGATGAAAAGAAAAAAAAAATAGCAGAATCTTTCAACTTTCTCTCCTGTCAATGAACGCTAAAATCCTACATTATTCTACTAATAATGGTTTAATTTTAGTTTAATTTTAAAAGATGGCATGGGACTACTATATACGATACTAATTGACAAGAGAAATTATATTTGAATGTAGCAGATCAGCATATTAAAATCAAACCTTGACCGAAAGACTGCTCGTTTATTTAAGCTTACCTCTTCAGAGCCAGAGCCAAAAATCAGCAGGTCAAAAGGTATTGCAGCAACCATGTCAATTAGGAACCAGCCTTTGAAGTAGTGAATTGCTATTTTTGCTGGGTCACTTACCACTTCTTCATTCTGATTTACATATGTTGTTCGGAAGTTTATTAGAATGTCAATGATAAACATAATATCCACAATTAAGTCCACCACATTGAGCGGGCTGCAGGAGTATCCGCACTCCCTCCTCTTGCGCTCCTCGCTGTCGTTGAGCAGGAACGCGGCCGAGTAGGGCGTGAAGATGGCCGTGTAGATGACGAGCAGCAGGATGAGCCAGTCCCAGACCGCCTTGAAGGGGCTGTAGTGCAGGATGGTGAACTTGTTGATGCGGGGGGTCTGCAGCTTGTATTCGGGGAGGACGTCCGCTCCTAGGGACAGGACCTGCAGTACGGAATAGCACAATAAGCAGGCACGATATCTGCTGTCAGCAAACTCAGCAAGTACCACGACAAAAATAAAAAGTATGTGGAGTAGTGTGTGGAATTAAGCTTTAATTACTTGGCCCTAGGGTACACTGAACTCCTTTGAATTTCATGATTTCTACCAGGCTCCCCCAAATTACTTGGAATTTGACACAGTGGGTTGGTTCTTGTTCCCTCTACCAACCCTTAAGTGGCATATTTAAGCTGTAAAATCTGCATACTTAGATATATCAACAAATTCCCTAATCCATCTCATGGTAGCCTTGCCACCATGCAAACCCCTCCTGGAAATGCAGTGGTTTTCTCCTGGCTATCTGGGATAAGAGATGAAAACAAGGCTACCATAACTGACTTAAATTCATTACCCAAGGGTCTACAGCCACAGGAAAGTGTTTAAGGAAACCATAAATGACCAAGTTACAGAAGATCTATGAGTGTCCTTGACAGCAATCCCTGCATGGAATTTTGCAGTGAGGAAAACTTCCATGCATGGACAAATTTCAGTCAAGTGATAGTTATGGTACAGCTAGAAGTGTGACAAAGAAGGGTATTACAGAGTATTTCAGCAGCATTGCATCTTGTTAGAGTTTCACTTCAACTTTTGTCAATGCCTAAAACTTGTTATCCTTCCTTTAAAAGTGTGGATTAATTATCTGTTGATATTCTCTAAACGGGACTTCAATTTTATGTGTATGTACTGCATGTTTGGATGCACTGCATGATTTGCCAACTCTAGAAGTTGCAATGTTTGCTTCATTGCAAAGAACAAGCATAGTGCAGGCCCCACATAAAACAAACTTGGCTGCTCTTCCGACCTGGCTGAATTCTGACATAAAGGGAAAAAAAACCTTTAAGGTTAAGGACGTAAATTAAGTTTTTGTCCATTCAATACTCGGCCTTATTGAGACTGTCAGTAATGATGCTAATTATTGCCACCTGTGCTGGAAATGCTCTTCAAAATCCTAGAGGATTCAAATCACCATTTATCACAAACCAATGAGCAAGCACTCGATGGTGACAACCTTCAGGTACTACCCATTTGGGCAGGTGCCAAAGTCAAGAAAGTTTTTTTTTTTTTTTTAACCGGTTACTTCTCCTTATTTTTCTCCCACTTGTCATTCCGTACAGTGCTGTTTAGAATAAAACCTTTCAAAAATAAATATAATGAAAAATTATACCAAAATGAGATTATGACTGGAAGGAGAAGTGCCTTATCAGCAATCCTGGGGGTTTATTTGCCTGTGTTTAGCACTAAATAGTTTGGGATTTGAGATTTCACCTTCAAGAATGAGCCATTTCATGCTCTTCAACATAATCTCTTAAGATTACCAGGGTCAACGCGCTCCTTTCTGTTTAACTTTCTAACAGCGAGTATGTTGTATAAACCTTAGATCTGCTCCGTAGTAAGGCAAGTGGCACTACCTATTCAATGAGGATCAATTCTGAAAATATTGTGAGAACCCCAGGGCTAATAACCCCTCTTCTTCTTCGAGCAACGAAGTAAGGAATGATTAAGCCATCCAGAATTATATGGTACCTTCGAGCAGCCGTTAAACCCCATGCTGAGGTGCTGGTAGAGGCTGTTCATCTATTTTTGATGTTACTAGGACCTGCACTTGGGTAATGGGACTAGCTGTATTTTTATGCATTAAAGACACGACCCGAGAGCAAACTGAAGCCGTTCTTAAGACTTTCAGCCCCCAAATAAGAGCTTTTTCCTAGTATTTGAGCTGTGTAAGGGAACCACTACTTGTAAATTTTGTATCATCTGATGCATTTGTAGAAAATGAAGGCAATATTAAACAACAATGAAGTTTACTTCAAGCATCTTGCAGTTGCTTGAAAATTCGAGTCAATGTGCTTCACATCAGAACAATTTATAATATAAATTGGACTTACTCTCCTGAAAGCTGCCTTTATTCTCAGTTGAGTTTACATTTATTTCTTGGTTTATTTAGACTGAGGGAGGTAAAATTAAGGAGTACAGAAAAAAAAAACAGGAAAAAAGGGAAAGAAAACAAAGACAGAGCAGAAATGCTCTTTCATACTAGTTTCTTCGACACTAGTTTCTTAGACACATATCACAAGAAGAGAGGGACTGATGGTTGCTTCATATTCATAATATAATATAGAGCTTTAATACATTGCTTATTCCCATGCAATTAGAAATAAAGTTAAGCACTCATTATACAACTGTTATTGTACGCTGGCTCAAGAGAAAGAAGTCGGAACTTTGTTTTTCAAATAAATATTCACAGTTGTGTGTACATAATAAGTAGAAAACATATATTATTGCTTTTCAGTGGAGATTGAATATTAAATTAATTTAACTTTTTGCTGTTGTGTGCCATCATTATAAGGCTCAGGTACTGCTGTTGGTCAACCTGAATTTCTCTTTGTGTGGATAGAAGATTTTAAGGTCCTTAGCAATTTACTCAAAACCTCTCACTGCTTCTACTTGTTTGAAACAGAGGTTGAAATGTTCATTGTTAATAAAAATACACGTTATTAGCTTTTCTCTTTTGCACAGTGAAGTTTTTCTCATAATTTAAGTTGTGAAAGAAGTAGATTTGGGAGTGAAAAGTTTTTAAGAGTAATGTTCTGCGCTGGGAGCGTTGGCATGATATCAAGTCTAAATATTGCGGTGCTTAAACGGTCTCCGTGAACCTCGGGACAGCCTGTAAGGTGACAGCTGGATTTCCTGACATCCTCATGGTATGAGGTGGCAAAAGCCGTAGTGGCTGTAATGAGTTTTCCTTTAAAAAATTTTAGTGATATTCAACCTTGATGAAATGCCATTTCATTCTGGTTCCGCTGGCAAAAGCAGGAATGCAATTATAACCGGTGTGTGTTACCAGCAGGATCGGATGATGCGATTTATTCTATTTGCAATGACAAACTTCCATAGTTTGAATTATATTTTGCCTTTGAGTAAAGAACCTTGATCTAACATCCATCTTTTCCTGCGTCTTCCTGTTTCTCTCATTCCTGTTAAATCAATAGTGCTAAATGTTAGACCACCTTGCACTCTAATGGACTTAATGATTCCCAGAGTCTTGTTTCAGGCCTTTCACCTTCAATGTTTCCCTTCCTCTGCCCTGCAGTTACCTGTAATTTTTGTACGCTATAGATGATACAAATATTGTTGGGGCTGTAACACTGGCTTGAAACCGGCAGGAAAAGAATAAAAAATAATAATTGCCTAGAACAGTCTCTAATTCTCTGCCTAGTAGCAGCCACCCCGTTTTGGCTTGAGTTACTCTCCTCCTCCAGCAATAGTTACTACCTATAAATATACCTCAAATTACTTGAGAATTTTTAAATAAAATATCATTGAAAAGAATTCTACCTATAAAACATGTTGTGTAAGATGCTAGATGATGGAGAATGCTAGCAGTCCACAGATCTAAATATAATGTTGAAGTGTCTGTTTCTAGGAAATGCTGTAGGAAATGAAAAATATTATTTTGCCAATGTCTTGTTGGACTCAGGCCAAAGCTAAACACAAAGCCCAGACAGCTGAAGAGATGATCATTTCTGTATCTTTAAGGCAGGGGAGCTCTATTGAAACATGTCAGATCGGTGTAGCTAAGGGACACAAATATCTGTATTAGGTTTTGCACTGGAGGAAACTGCAAAATTCCCATCTATAAAACTGTAATCAAAAGACAACATAAAAAATTTACACAGAAGCAAGATGATAACAGAACCAACATAGGTTTATTATAGCTACTGTTTTAGCTAGTCAAAAATATGGGAAGGAATTTAGCAACTAGTGCCCAGGAGCCCTCAAATACAGACCATGATCTCTTCCTTTCACCCTGTCACTATATCACAATGCCACCGTCACAGTGACATTGCATGTCACTCACTTCATGAGTTCTGAGCTCATTTTATGATCTTTGTTAATAAGGTCAATAGTAGCATTGAACAGGAAAAAATAGGAAAGCAAAACAAACAAATGAAGAACACAACACACACAAAAATAAAAAACAGGAAAAAAATCCCGATATAAATACAGAACCTAAAGCCATTTTACTGCAATAATCAATCATTTTGTCGTGTCTGTAGGTCTCAAAGTCCAAGTGCTGGTACAGTTCAAACAGAAAGCGGTATCAACCCAGCTGTAACAGAGAGGGTGAGTTTCCATTGCAGATTTTATTAGATATATGGACTTTGAGTTGTGAGGAACTCTCTTCTCCTGATGTAACCTCTCCTGGTCCTCATTTCCCCTGTGAACTGGTCTACTGAACTACCAAGCTATATCCAGCAAAGACAGCCCTTCCTTTCCTTCTATATTCACAATATTACCATGAGATCTCTTAAAAAGAGGTCAGAATCTAGAAAGAACTAAAAATGAACATTACGCAAGCATTATTGAGCAAATGAAAACTAAGCTCCATTACCTCATTCCCGAGAGGATTATTACAGTCTTCCCTATTTCAGGCATCCTGATGACTGTCTTCCTCGATGCCAACATGAACAGCTAACCTGGTCACATCGTTACTGATAGCAGGCCGTAGTGCTTCTGATCTAGTGCTCCCTCCAAAACCAGCATCAAACCACTTCGCATTTCACCATTCTACCAAAGGACAGCATTGAAGAATATCTTCTTAATCAGAAAACGCTGAGGATGGGGATGTTAATTGTGTCTAAATTAATGCTTTAAAATTAGGTAGCATATACTTTGTATATTACACTTTTATTTAACTTTATCAGACAGCTTGAAGTTTATCTGTGAGGTATTCACAGATTCATATTTCTACAGTTTAACTTTTGTTAAGGTAAATCCGCTGCTGTGTGAAAATATGTCTTGTCCTTGCCTGTCCTATGTGTCTCCCATTGGGGTTTTAGATACAAGGGGACATAAACCTTTCTAATTTAAACACTGAGCTCAATATTTCATTGTTTCCAGGATCAGAAATAGCACAATAGATTTTTTTTTTTGGTCTATACCTTTGCATTCGCCAACTATAATTTGAGGCGGGCATTGACACCACACTCTTGTCACTAATGGCTGAACTTGAGAAACTGAAAGCTTATCTGAGTGTACTTGAGGCAGTTTCGTTCCAGAAGTCAAGGTGTTCGAAAATGACACTAAAGAAAGCTTTTCTGAGCTAGCCAAAGACACGCATTCTCAAGCTTAAACCAAGAAATGCTGGAACCAAGAAATGATGGGAAGGTTTTCAGATATTCAATAAATTAATATTCCAGAAAAGCTGAAAGGAGAGAGGTAATGTGAAATATACAGAAGAAAAAAATGAGTTAGCTTAGAGTGATAGATCTATCTGATCTGGGGTTAATATTTAACCAATTTCAGTGAAGTTGAAAGTTAAGGATGTTTGGTGGTGTTAAAATTTCAGAAAAAAGCAAACTTGGACTAGATGACCTTTAGAGGTCCCTTCCAGCCTTAACGACTGTATGATTCTATGATTCTATGTATGATTCTGATCCCAAGCCTGGAGCCCATGCCCATAGAGCATATGTTCCCAGCAGGAACAGGACTCATCTGCATACGGTGACTGCAGATGGGTCGATGCCTCCAAGTTAGAGCAGCTGTGCTGGACGATTACTGAGATGTCACTAGGAAACACTCCTGTGGGTGACCAGGAACCAGCCGGGCACTGCGGTGTTTGCATTGTAGATGTGACCTGCGATCCACCACCTCTGCAATCTCTAGAAATGCAGTATGAGATCAAAGAAGTCAACCCAAAAGGTCCTTCGGTACAAAGCAGACATGAGGCCAGCCGTATATTCAAAGTAATCCTTGACCTTCTGTGTGAAAGATTTACAAAAATTCCTCAAGAAATGCAGCCCAGTTAGTGCCCCTTGACAAGGGAACCTCCCTCTGTGCCGATGGGAACTTCCAGATCTGCTGGCCTTGCAGCAGGGAAGCCTGGTAGGATTGAGCCCCTTAAGTGGCCAACTCTCATGGGACTAACAAAAAATACATCTATTCAGATATTTAAATATGTAGTAACACAATATCATCAAATCGTCAAGGAAATTTGTGTGTACCATGAGATTAAAGAAGTATAACAGGATTTTTCAATAAAATTATGTAGGTTTCATAGAATTATTTTTTTTGTGGACATGATTGTCAAACATAATTGCTTCACCAAACTTGAATACATGTAATAATTTAGAAAACTCTTTATCTCTAACCTATCATTAGTCTCTCAGGAAGACAGGGACTGAAAGAGAGGAAGCATTTTTATAGTTCATTACTCATCCATTATTTTCCGTGAAAAAAGCAGAAAATGAACTCATAGACTATAAACCTTGGGAGACCCTTCCTGCCAGTCAGTGTGTAATTGCTTTCATCCTGGTGGGTAGTGCTTGATCAGAGCAGTACTCAACAGTCTATAGGTTTATTGGGTGTGCTTTACTGCACCTTAAATCTTAAAGTAGTTATTTGCAGATTATCAAAGATAAATTACTTTCTTTTAAGAAAATGTTAATGCGGAGCTGTTTAACTCTCCTGTTTATGAATTCACTGAGAGGTGTCATTCCAGAAGACCGGAAAAAGCAACCTTTCAGATTGTGGAGTTTGCTCTTCATTGCTCTTCTAGCAAGACAACCACTAGGCTGTACACAAGCAGTTTGACAACAAAACATTGAGGGTCACATTTGTAATATGGCCTTAGATAATTGTTGTCATTTTTAGTTATCCAAAAAGTATTTTCAGTCATTAGTTTCTAGCCCGTCACCAAAACAGTGCTTTTTGGTGTTATCTTGTCCTCCTTATTACATTTATGAAGAAATGTATAAATCATTATTATCCATTTGGATGGTTTTGCTAACTACCAAACACCTTGATGCTGTTAAAAAGGAGGAGGAAAACTGTAAAGAATGAGTTGAGGGCATGGCGTGATGAAGGAGTTATGGCATATGGTTACTGTAACTACTGGTGTTTAGGCAAAAAGGGGGAAAAGATCCTTGTGCATATGGTTGTTCTTAAATTAAATCTCCCATTTGTTCCATAAACAACAGAATAAATGAATCTTGGTTTCTGGAACTTGTAATTAGACTCACTGGAATCTAGAATGCTGTGAACGTCAACGGGGGAAGAACTTCATTCAAAAGTATCCATCCATCTCCCCTGTCTCTCAGGGTTAATGTCCTGTTGGGACACAAACCCACTCAGTTCACTTACAGGGGACATTTAGCCTCAGTCTTCTGCCCAGGTTTCTGTTTTCATGACACTTGTAGGAATGTTGCCTGTTTTATGTAACCTTTTGGCAAATTTGGTCAATGGCATTTCAACCAAAAGGTATCTGATGGAGGGAGACGGAACACATTACATGCATATGCATGGAGAATAATGATATAAAAGCAGGATCCTGATTTCCAGAACGTATTCAGTTCATATTGGTTATGCAGAGAAAATGGGCATACTCGCGACAGGGAGCAGTGACGACCTGGGCAGAAGAATTTGCCTTTCCTTAGTAACTGGACCTTGCGTTAGACATCGTTTTGTTTTGCTTGGTTTTCTGATCTGAAACCAGCACGGGGTATCTGCTACCCTAGCAATAGGGTAGTGCTGGGATGGCAGCAGCGAACAAAAACTATCACATCGTTCAAACTGCAGAAAGGGCCATAAACCATGGCAGCTTCCCTGGCTTATTTGGTATTGGAGATGTAAAGAAGAGGGGGAAAAAAAAGCAAAATGCTTCTGGAAATTACAGTCTTAAACAAGACTTATTTCTCAAGTTCTGTTTTGAACACTCGGAATGAGGCTGGAGTCAGCATGCTGTCCTAGCAAAATTCATCCAAATAAATTAGCCGGCCTATAATGAGTTCTGGAGGACCCCAGGCACTGGTTTTTTGCTCACTTCCAAACCCAGCAGCTAACATCATTAAAGCCTGTGCTTCAGCAAAAGGTGTAATTCTCCTTAGGTTAAAATGTTCCACCGTTGCTGCATCTACAGAGCTGTGAAACTGAATTTCTCTGAATATAATGAAGCGATACAGATACGAGTGTATACCATGCAGGGGTTCTTTCATTGCTAAAGACTGCGTTTCTTCATTATCAAATGAAAAGTCATTTAGAAAGCTGAGTATATTCATGGATAATTAGATTAAAACAAAAGGCAAATCTGTGAGCAATTTTACTTACTGTTCAATAACTATTCCTACTATTAGTAGTATTCTGAACAGGCTATATGTGGAGTCGAAGGTATCTGCTTGTATAGACAGATGTGCAAGTTCCTAATACATTAAATAAAAAAGTAATTACTACAATTTTTATATTTACAAAGATGCTGTCATTGTGTAAAATTGGCAATTCTTTCAATTATACTGGAAAATACACCTGAAATATCTTAAATTCCACTGTGTGTCACAGTGAATGATTTATTGAGCTGTCAAAGAAAGAAAATTTAGCTACATCTAATACAAGACTATCCTGCTATCAGGACAAAGAAACTCTCAGAGTTCTCTATGTACTATCAATATCTACTGAATATTTATGTAATTTATACATTTTATTTCAGATGGATTTGCATTTTAAAATATAATTCTACATATAGAAAGGCAGATGGCCTGAATCTTTAGCAAATATTTTTCAGAGACATGTCATATCCTGCACATTAATTCTATGCTCAGCACCACCAATATCATCCATAAAGCTCAATAAATGCTTTGCAACTATCTGCTGAATGTTAATTAGCACTCTATTTCATGATCATGATATTTGGAATTCAATGACCCTTTGATCTTTGATTCACATAGCTGGGTCCTGATTTTTCCCCTGCTGAGCTTTTGTGGATACTTCGATTTAATTTTAAAGACTGTTCCCCCTCCTCTCTCTCTTCTTTTGAAGAACATTATCCCTAAACTGGAATTCTGTGGCCCCACTCCTCTATTGATTCTGCTACCAGTTATAACATGAAAGGATTATCCAAGTTCTGCCACATTACAGTAGACGGATTGAAAGAACAACCCCATTTGGTTTATAAATTTTGAAGGCATGCAAAATTCATCAAGTTTCATACTGAGTTTAATGGTCTCTGCTTTTGCTTACTGGTTCTGATCCCATGAACAAAAGAAAACCCCAACTCTAACAAAACCAACAGCATTTTTTTCCATCTGGGAACACATCGACCAACAAAACCGCATGCTTATCTCCAAACCCCTGCTCAAGCAAGGAGAAAAATACCCTTGTTGGGTGACAAATAAGAATTGATTACTTGAACCTATAACTCATAGGGGATACCAGATTCTCACAAGAACAGACAATCTATACATGAGAAGAGTAGATCTCGGGAAGGACATGGGCTGATTAAAGATGCACCAGGTTACACGCTCCGGAGCAGCTGGGCTTCCCAACTGCTCCATTTCCACCATATGTTGTGAAATGGTCCCAGAACATCGCAGCGGTTCGGAGGTCTGAGGCCATTCGGCTGTGGCAAGGAGAGGAGGTGCTGCTGGAGGCAATCACCTTCAGAGAGCAGTTTATCATTCACTCTGAATCTATAATTAGAGCAGCCGTTTTCTTATTTTATGCAGTAGAAAATAATTCAAATAAAACTGTTATATTTTCTGGAAATCAGTCATAACGAGTGGGCCATATTTTCTATTTTTGTGCATATTGTACAGCTGTTTTCTCTAGTGCAAATGAAACTGCTCTCATTTGGTGACATCTTAGCACAGGTCTAAATAGCTACATTGCGAGTAGGGTATTTTTATTATTTTTTTCCAATACTATCATGTTCCTTATCTCTCTATTTTTTACACCCAGATGTGTCACACCTTCTAAGTGATAATGCAATTATAAAAATGTATACTATTCCTATAATGACATGCATAGTAATTATGAAGCCTCATTACAACAGAAGATAATTTTTTTGCATGAGGTTGCTAAGTATGATTGTATACAAAGGGAAACTTGTATAAACCACGTCAATTAGTCATCGCGAATAGGAACAGCAAATGTTAGAAACAAGAACATTCTTGTGTAAGCACAAACAAATAAATTATAGTTTCATAAAGTAACTAGTGAAATGCTGGCTCTGCTTTCCCCCAGCTTCATCAATCTATGTACACCTTGCTGTGTAATTGGAAGACGTATCAACATTGTATTTCCTCTTAATCCAGGAATTTCTGGTTTATATCAGCTCATGTTTCAAAACGAATAGCCTTGAAATGTCATTTGTGTGTGACTTATTGCGAGGTGTTGTAAATGGTGCAGTGTGTCAGCCGAATCAGAGTGCTGAAAATGTACAGCTCAATAATTCGGTTTATATTTAGGTCTTGTATTGCCCCTTTCTGTCCTAGATGCTGCTAAAGAGTCTTCTTTTAGCCTAAAACCCCCAAGGTCAGTTTGAAGTCGTGATCGTATAATGGTTCTTTTTATATCAACAGCTGAGACTGGCCTAAGGGGATATTGTTACTTCCTAATCTTTTGGGGCTGATAGAATGGAGTCTGGCCAGATTACAAAAACATGTTGTGAAACTACAAGGTTTCTCACTCCATACGTGACCGCTGTGCACTCAGTTTGACTTTCAGAAGTGTGGGGGGTGTTCAGGAGGTCTGGAGAACAAATGATGTTCTTGGAGTCAACCGCGCTTCCGTCACGGACCGGAGCATCATTCCAGCAGCCATGTGCTGGTTAGGATATAGACATTTCTTAGAGTGATGCAAACATCAGGCTATAGAGCAGGATGCAGCTTCTCAGCAAGACTGCAGAGTGCTGCAATCAGAACATCCGTCCATCTACTGCATCCCTCAGAAGGCATCTGAGATCCCTGCCCCAACTGCCATCACTTTTCCAGGTGTCACCACTCTGATTAAAGCTGGTCCTTAAATGTATCACAGCCAATGGATAGTCACACGTTATTGTACTGATATTGTCCTGTAGCTTAAATAGGTCACAGTCCCCTCCGCATGCCTTCTCTGATGCCTTCATCCAGACATATATATCACACAACTGCACCATCACACACCCATCCCAGTTATCTTCTGAGATCTTTTTGCAGTTCTATTTTTAATCCTATGTTCAGATTTTCCCAATGTGGTCCCTACGCTGCTCTAGAGCTTCTCTGGACGCATCATGGACAGGGGCTTAGGAGACGTTTTCCTAAGTATTTAACTTTTAAAGATGCACAATAGTCATGCAGAGGAACCTCCAAAGCTCCAACTCTCATAAAACCCATTGCAGCCACTGGGAATTAAAAATGTAAGTAGGACAAAACATCCAACCGCTTCCATCTTCTATTTATTTATTTCTAAGCAACTTCACAAATAGCTAGCTAACTAAATCTTGGACAGATGCATATAGGTACAGTAGCACCAGCACCTACATTTATTTATATCTACTAGGAATTTTCCTTTGTACCTGATAGTTCAGGCTGCAGTGAAAACATTGAGAATTGAAGAAAAAAAAGGGAGGGGAAATGAAGAAAACACCTTTGGGTAACTCATTACGATGAATGAAATATCAAAACTTGCTGCATAGGTCAGACTCTGTATGTTGGTTGACATAGCTCTGGTAAGAGACCTAAACCAATGTCAAATTAAATTGGAAGTGTTTTATGAAGTGTAAAGATTTTACCGAGCACTTCAAATTTAATTTTAAATTTAATTAGCTTCCCTGTTTCTGGAAGGTTCAGCTGACCTGAACGATTTCTGTTGGACTTTTCATAGCATCTGAGATGTTTGGGGAATAAATGTAAGTTATTCCTTCTGCCTATAACACAGTTAGTAGTAGAGAGGAATTGGGCACTTTGGCACTAATTGGCTCATCAGAATTTTGAAAAACCAATCAGGCTTGACTTATGCTTACATAACTTACAAAAATTAGTCTTTTTAATGATGTAACTTGAATTTCTGCCATATTATCTGCGGCAAGGGTTTCTATGTATAACTATTCTGAATAATTTAAAACATATCCAAATGGATCCAGAAGAGATTAAATCTTTCACAACTGACCAGGGAAGGAAGTACAATGGTTGCAGATTCAAGTTAGCTATCAAAGACAAAAGATAGGAAAGATAAAAATCCAATTTCTTTTCAGGCACTAACTCAAGATAGAACTGACACCACTTTGATCTCTGTTTCTTTAGGAGGATGCACAATAATCGCTGAATATGTCTGTCAAGGAGAGCAGGAGCAGGGAACCTATCTGGCAGAGCAGTAGTGTCGAGAAGCAGCAATCTGGCCCCCAGAAGGCAGGTCAGCAGTGGCTGAAAGGCTGCTCCCAGCAAGGTTTTTCCTATGGAATCTCTCTAGGTGCTCATACAAGGCATCTCTCATTTCTTTCGGTCTGTCAGGGGATAAACACCTAGGGGCTGACCCTCTTATTGAGACTATAAAAATTCCTTGGGATAAAGATTACTATTTCTTAAAAAAGAAAAAAAAAATCAGCATGTTGCATATTGGTGTTGTGGCCTTACTAATATCCATATGTCATTACAACACAAATATAGGATTCATAATGAATCTAGCCAAAAAGCCCCATTGCCTTCAGGGCACTAGATGTGTCCCAGGCTGCAGAAAGATGCTAATCTCAGCGTTTTACTTGGTCCTTTAGCTGTCTGCTGCCCTCCCCATACTATGGATCACTGCTTACCTCATGCTTTTGGCAAAGGAAATTGAAAATATCTATCACATTTTTTCATTGCTTAAATAATAAAAACTCCCCAACTAGAAATGAGCGGTAGTATGAATGGCAGCATGTCCACAGTATCCTCTATATTTCAGACAACTAAGAAAGTGAAGTGAGAAACTAAAATGCAGAAAACTTTGAATAATATCTTGCTTTCTGATGAAGACCTTTGTACCTTTGACCTGTAACAATGGGAAATTTGGGGCTCTTCACTGTTTGCCTGTGTCTGTAGGCTGTTGATTTTTATTAAGTTAGAAAAACCATTCACAACACAGTGAATTTACTTGTCAGACATGTATATGTTCACACCAATGCCTCTGGTCACTGTGTTCTCACACTAGACTTTCCTAATCATTCTTGTGTATTCTTGCAGGACCAGCCAGCACACGGAGCAATCTCTGCTCCACGAGGAGCAGGTTTTGGCCAGACCTGCAGTGGGGTAACGCGTCCTGCCAACGTGCACAGAAAATAGAGATAGAAACAGCGAGATCCAGCTGATGCTGTTCATAGCTCAATTTGCTAGGCTTTAAACTTGCCATTTCCCGCAGGACAAGGATAACTTATATTTCACCAGCCAGATTTCAAGAATAAGCTTTACCAGTCCATAGTAGCTATCTATCAAAATGAGCCCTATTTTGAATTATGAACATTCTGGGTGTGTTTGCATGGCTCGTTCCCAACAATGTCACAAGCTATCACACAAGCAGCCCCAAAGCATCCAAAAGTGGCTTTTTGACAGCCCTCTGAGGTATCCATAGGCAGATGCACTGGAAAGGCAATGAAGTAGAACAGAAATCACAAGACATAATTATGCCCATATGAGTAGCACAATCATCTGATATAATGTTTATAATATTGTTATATTGGGCCCATTGCTTATCAGCAATTCACAAAGATAAGAAAAGAAAAAAAATATTTCATACATAGTAAATAACACAGTAAATAGTAAATAAACATAGTAAATACCACTGATTACCATCTGACTGATGGTAATCACTAAAGTTAATAGCCTTGGTCATGGTTCCAGCTTTTCCTCATTGCAAAGTACATTACTAAAAGGTTCTAATTGTTCCCATCTCTTTGGAACGTAATACATATCTTAGCATAAGTCAAGCAGTATCATCTAATATTGTAAACCATGTTCGACACAACGGAACAGGAGGTAAGGTAAATAACAGCTCAAACTTTAATATTTCAGATGGTCTTGAAAATACTCAAATCATCATGAAAAACGTAACACTCTATCGTGTACATTGATGAACGGGTTCATAAAACCAAACAGTGATTCGGAGAACAGTATCCCCTTACCTGGGTAACCTTCTCTGTTACATTGTGCGTTCGGTCTTTCACCTTAGGGGCAATAATTGTCTTGTCTGAGGAGGGAGGAGATGAAGATTTTTTTTCACTTTTGATATCAGAAAAGTTCAGGGTGAGCTGAGGGATTTTGTTGATCGTACTGTATTTGTTGAGATTCGAATCGGACGTGGATCCCAACAGGCTGGACTTGATATGATTAAAAGGCCCTAAGAAATTGAAACGCATATTTAGTAGTTGTCAAATGCAAAGAAGTTAGTAGTGTTTAAAATGAGATTTGTTATAAATGTTCTTAAAATTATTTTGTTAATAGCAAAAAAATCTAGATTTTAAGAATAATTCTACTACTAATGAAAATTAAATTTACTATTGCATGTAAATATGAACTTTCCTTTACATATAGCGTGCAACATTCTTCATAAAGTCACAGGATTGCAAAGTACATAATACATCCATCCTTAATGGTTTTCACATCCCCAAGCATGTGCCATGACAATTTTGGATGGACTAGGAATATGTAGAAATATCATACTCTCATTTTGTTTATAAAAGCAGAAGTAGGATACAATATTATATTAGAATGTCTGAACTGTCTTATCATATTTTTAATGTTGCTTATGTTTATAGGGTACCTAATTAAAAAATGGTTATTGATAGACTTAGAAGTTGGGTGAAGTTCATTTCATAATTATACTATCTCATTGACACAGAGCAAGCAGCTCCATATTTAAACAATGTAAATAATAACCCGTGTTTAACATCCTCCAAAAAGCACATTTAATTTTAAGTTTGAAGTATCACAAATTCACAAAATGCGTCGTGTTGTCATTATCACCAAAGTACCGAAAATAATAGGAACTTACATGTAGAGGATCGGTGAAATATATAATAGACACTTAAGCAAGTTGTGTTATTTTAATGAGCCGTGACAGGTAAATGATAGTTCCTATATTTCATGAAGTACATTTCAATTCTAAATTAATCTTTTCAATATTGTAGTTATTTGTGCTGACGTTATCAAGTTGCTCCAGAAGCCCCCCAAAACATTCATAGTAAGAAATAGCTGCTTTTGATAATAATATTGTAAAAGAGATCTCTACAGGTGTTGAGATCGCAAGACCTAGATCCAGTAACGGGTTTAGGGCCGATTTCTGGTGCAGCACTCAGTAACACTCTGTCTGAAGGCTGCAAAGCATCCTAATTCCCTAATTACGGGGCAAATATATGATTGTTTTCCCTCTAAGCTGTATTTTTTTTTTCTCCTAGGGTTCTGCCCTCTACAGTCTCACTGTCCTTTGTCCAACCATAATTTGTTATAAGAACCAAAAAAAAATGTGTGTAAGTGCTATTACTGCCAGCCTACAAAACGATGATTCCTTTTCCTTCTTAGGCTAATTGATCTAGACATTTCCTTGTAGAATAGCTTCCCTAGAAAAAGAATGGAAGAGATATTCATCTTCCGTGAGGAATACTAAAAAGCCTGATACAGAGGACATTATAGAAGACTGAGGGATATTGTGCTTGAACACCTTTTGGTCAAACTATGCTCTGGGACATCTTTCCAATCATCTTCATGAAGGTTTACAACCAGCCTCAAGACGGTGGTCTTTCAAATAAGACACAATTGCAATTAGTGAGATGATTGATCTGTCTCATTTGCGCTAGGTATGCTCTGAATGCAATTTATTATTATTTTTAGCTGTGTCTCCCTACACAGCTGCAGCAATTCCCAGTTTCTGGCTGTTGAGCAGGCCTGGTTATGGATCAGCCTGGCGCTGCTTCCCAGATGAACAAGATTTTTGATACCTATGGAATTCCAAAGTGGGAGAGCTCCAAGGGAGTTCGGGCAAATCCACGATGGGACAGAGTTAGCAATGTTAGCTGTACATGCTGGAATTGCACTGAAATGTGTTTTCTGGGATTTAAGTCTTTTTCTGTTTCCATTTCGAAGTGAACTAACTCTCTGTAAGAGAAGCATCTACTCCAGAGAGTCCTTTCCTGCCTAATATTCATGTCCTGGCAGGTGGCAGCATTAAGTTAATTGCACATCTGAATAAATCTTTTCTTCCCCTCTTATTTTGCTTAAGAAGAATGGCGAGAGGCACATATGTATCTCATCGATAGTGATAATGCATTATACGACATTACTAACTTGAGTACAGCCCAAACTGGCAGCGCTTGAGCTGCTGCCTGACAGTCAGTGACTTTTCCTATATTCCTATAGTAAGAAACAGCCAAAGACGCCCATAAGGATGGTGTCAGTCACAGCGGACACTAATTGGCCCCTGACTGACAGCTCAGCAGAGAGGCTGAGACCTGAACACGCAGCAAAATGACCTGCTTTGGCCTGCCAGACAGAGGAGATTCTTCCAGTTAAGCTTGATCTCCCCGTGTTCGTGGTCGGAATCCCTTCTCCTTGTTTATACAGTGCATAAAGAAATGCATTTCGCTCTCCAGAGCTGCCAATCCATCATCCTCACCAGCAGCTAACATTTATAAAAACTGCTTTACAACACAAAGACTTTTCCCCCTCACAATTTTGCTGGCACAGACACGAAGCAAACGCAACGTTTTCATAGTCCACGGGTTGCTGCACGGAATCCGGCTCATGCGCAGCATGCGGGTGCAGAGGACACGGTACCAGGGACACACACCTTGTGCATCATGCATGAAGTCACAAACCAGGTTTCAGACACAGCTACAAATACTGCAGTTAAACTGAGCATGTTTTACAATAGTTTTGCTAGAAATAAAGTCACTTTGAATTCTTTTCAAATTGCTTATAAAAACACAGCTCAGTTTTTTGGTCTTTTTTTTCCCCCATCATTGTGCTGGTGACTACAAACAGTAGCTGCTCCACAAGTTATTTAAACATGAAGTTGGCAATGAAGTTCATGCATGCACATTTTAGCACTACAGGAATCTTGAAACCATACCCCCTGCCATCCAGGAACGTGAAACTGGTTTTAAGGAGAAAAAAGAGGAATAAGTGAAGATACTTCCACCTGGCTCCTGATTTACCCACTACTTATTTTACTCATTAACCGAAAAGTAAACACTTCATAACAACAAATTTCTTATTAAGGGCCCAATTATACACCCTTTCACAGGCAGAACTCCTGGTAGCATCAACAGAAGTTTTGCCTGCTTACAGGCACTGAGTTAAATAGCTTTTATATATATATATAAATGTATTTAATTATGAGATACTTGCAAGTTTCACAACTGTTTAACTGCTTCACTTTTTCCAGGGATTGTTAGTGCTTTGGGACAAAAGTTAAGGGAGATACAGAGTGCCCAAAGAGCCGGGTTTGGGACGAGGTGGCCCTCGGCATGGGAATGTTGCACGGAACATTGCACGGGGCGGCAGCGCCATGCCGAGCGGCGGCACCTTCCGCGCGGATACGGTACCTTTGGCATCACGGCCACTGTCTGCTTCCCACACAGTGTGAGTGGAGAGAAAGAGAGAAAAAAGAAACTAAAATCCGCATCGGAGCAGGGGGAAATCATCGCTTCAAAGCGCGTGCGGTTCAACTGGAATATTTTCGCACTGTATTGAGTATACGGTGTAAATACTTCTAGCCGAGATGAACATCAGTTTGACAATTAATAAGTAATCTGTAAAATTGCCTTTTTTTGCGGTAGATCATCAGGTGGTGCAAAAAAATCCGGTAGTTTTGGCACAGGACTGCAGGCCAAGCTCGGCTCAAAGACGTGATGATTTTAAAAACATACAGAGAGAAAGGCAACTAGGGCTTATAAACTAATTTAGCATAGGGAAACACTTATATTCTTGATAGCCTTATCTCCTAGAAAAACACATCTGACCCTGAGCGGATTAGTCTAGGAGCACTGAGCTACACAATGCTGTTTTCTTGTTTCTTATTAGAATTCAGTTCAGGTAGTTCAATTATTGTTACTGAGTTTGTTATTGTTATTAGATGTGAATCTCACATTGCATTTTCGGTCAGAATAATGTATTTCTTTGCAGGGGAATCGTGAAAAACATCAGAACTGTTAGGATCAATAGTTAAAGTAAGAAGGGATTGAGAAATGTATTAAGTTTATTAAGAAACTGGGAGAGTCCAAAAAATCATGATTTGGGCTCAATCTAATTTTGTAGCAACAATCAGGCTTTAAGGCTTGGTGTTGAGAAAGGCAAGCGGGACGTCACTTATTAGCTGAATTTAAACATACTTCCAGCATAAGGTGCCAAATTCTAATATGTTTTGGAGCAGATGGCATCGAGGATGTTCCTAATTTTAATTCTGTTTCGTTGCACGTGTTTAGTTTGTCTGTGTGTGACCTGTGCGTAGGGCCAGATCCTCTGCTGTTCTGTCCTGGCTGCAAAGTGCAGTCAGTGTGACCATATTTCATCTCTTTACAGTGTAAACGATTACATCATTTGAGAGGTAGCAGAAATTAGGGTTAATTATGTACTTCTTACAGCATTCTTTTTAATATTTGACGCTTGAAAGATATTTTTCTCTGAAATATAGTTAAAAATTTCACAGCCAATATTAAATTATATGCCTGTTTCTGCACAAACTTTCTATCATCATAAGTGAAGAAATGCAATGATCAGCTTAAGTTTACCCATAAGGAGAGAAAACTTTTTAGTTTGTTTTGATGGTTGCACGAATATGCTAATAAAAATCCCACTTACATGAATTTTAGACTGATCTATCACCAAACCTTTTCATTTGAATTATTCAGGAGATTTTCCCCAGCGTGAAAGAAAAAGCATGTCTCTGTGTTGAGGCAGTGGAAATACAATATGCACATCACAGATTTAGGAAAAGGAGATCGAGTAGTTTCTGAAATAGTATTTCATGCAATCAAAACCAGTATTGTAATGTACTTGAGTATGGGGCAGAACTGTGCATAAAATTTTAAACTGATTGGCTGAATTTTTCCCCCTAAATCCTAATATTAATTTTAAATATATTGGAATGTATTTTGCTACACTCCTCTAAGGAAAGCATATGTAGGACCGGTCCCATGATTCCAATGACATGGCAAGCAGTGTTTAGAATGAGTAAACGTGGCATATTTGATGTTTGTAGCATGATTTTTGAATTATCGTTGATTATATTGAGTTTTACCTCCTGGGTTATGATAGTTTCTATGAAAATGCACAATATCCTTTTCCCAGTATATCAGTGCATACAGCCTGATTTTCCCCCATACCTTCGCTTGCGTGACGGTCCCTAAAAATGCTCTTGGGGTGGACGGTAAAGCCTTCTATGTCGTGTACCGAAGATGCTCTCCGGATGCTACACAGGCTTTCCTTGGATCGGGAGTGGGTCAGGGGGTGGCTCGTCTGTATCCTGTCGGGATAGAGTCTGTCCCATTGCTGCTTGGGTGACGAGTGGTCAAGAGGTCCCGATATATTAACCAAGGGGGAACATTTGCTGGGTTGAATCAGGGCTTTCGTGTCATCTGCTTCCGAAGGGCTGACGCTCTCTTTCGTGGGAGATTTAAAGTGCTTCATGGCCACGGAGTCGTCGCTGTGCCGGGAGGAATCCACGATCACCGCGTCGGGGTCCTCCTGCGGGAGCGACTGCTTCCTGTACGTTAAGAGCCTCAACCCAGGCAACCGGAACCCAAAAAGTTTGCCTGAAAGGGAAAAAAAAGCAGTTCATACAGAGCAACTGATGGTACCGCTTAGCACTTTATCTTTAAAATATGTGCTAAATCATCAGCATTATATCAGCATTGTATTTATTTTGTATTATAAATAGAGAATGCCTTCCTCTTCCTAAAGGAAAACCTATCTGAGAAGTAACGTTGCTATTCTAGACCCCAAGTGCTTCTGGCACGTTGTTTGACCTCTGCTAATAGTGGTTACATGGTAAAGGAGCTGAAGAACCCCTATAGAGTGATATTTCTCTCCAATTCACTTGTTTTTCTGTGCAGAAAGCATTCAGAACCAGACAGCGCATTCAAAGCACGAGTTTAAGGATTTCTGTGGACCTTTCTTCTAGTAATTTGCTTCAGTGCTTTTGAAACCAAGTTGTACTTTGATCTGTAAAGCATCCTATAGCAGTCATGTTAACCTTTGAAAAGGTACCTCTGTTTGCTATAAATCTGTTGCTTGATAATTTAATTGGGTGGATCTAATTCCTATGGTGTGATAAACAGTGAATAATTGGTCCCTTTTATTCTCAAAGGTAATTATATTTTTCCATACTTCTATAATATCCTTCTTTGATGATCTCTTTTCCAAGCTGGATAAAGGTAGTGTAATTATATCTCATAGGAAAAGTATTGCGCGTTTCTGATCATCCTTCTCACTGGGAATATTTTTGTTGTTAGCAGACTTTCTCACCTAAATATCTGCACCTTGTTTTTTAATATATTTTCATATATTAATATATTTGCAAAAAAAAAAAAAAGAAAGATCCTGCGAGACTCTACTGATAACATCTCAGGATTGCAAAATTTGGCCCTACCCATTTTCTTCTTTGCTTTAAAATTGAATCCATGTAACAATCTTCCTTCTTATTCCTTGGCAATTCCACCGAGAGACCTTGTGAAAACTTTGTTAAATTTCAGGTATATAGCACCGAATCTATTAGTATAATTCACATACACCACAACAGTACAATAGACACAGAGGTCTGCTATACAAAACAGTAGCCAGACCTGTTAGATAAAGCAGATAGAGGGGCCAATTTTTAATATACTCAGTGATATTCAACAGACAATACCTTGAGAGTATCCGTATTTCTTTTAACATCTTAATGTATGTGTGCTTGGACAAATTGTTCATGGTTGAAATTAGTAAAATACATTAAAAAAATCATTTTATTATTTTTAAATGTACCTGAAATCGAGTTATAAAGCAGTTTATAAATCAACTTTACAAGCTTATTGCATCAAAGGTCGAGCGATTACTATAATTCTTTTTTCATCAATTACATTGCCCTCCTTTAGAACACCATTCATAAGGTTGTCTGGCATTAGGCACCGTTAGAGGCGTTTTGCTGGCGCTCTATTTTAGTCAGATTCCTGCTAGTGCAGATGGTCTCTTCTGCTCCAGCACGTTAATGTGCCCACGTTGCACTGCATTACTGATTTAGCTGTCTAGCCGCAGTTCAGCTGGAAACAATACACAGCGCGAATTTTGCTTCTTATTAGGAACTTCAGGCATGAAATAGAAAACACAAAATCATCTTTTTGCTTTTGGAGAAAAACGCGCTCCAAGTTAAATCCCATATTTCCTGCTTTTTAACTTGAATATTCCCCAAATAGGGAGCACCGTGATGGTTATTCCGTGTATTGATGATGAGCCACACAGTGTGTTGCACTTTTGACGCCATCCCCGGTGCTGCAGCTAAAACTACGGGGAGCCCCGCTCTGGATTTGTGTAATTTACTCACACTTTCCTGTTTGCTCAGTGATACAATGTGGTGTGAAGTAAAATGCATGGCCCCGGGCCAGATGTCCTAATATAGACCAGCTGGGTCAGTGGAAACTTTCCTGGGGTGAAATGTGTTGGAAAGGGTGCAGCCCCTGCTGGGTGGAGGTATGGTGCCAGGACAGCTCTATCTCAGCTTATAATAATAAATATGGTATTTATTATTATGGGAATTTGGGGGAGGCTGTGACTAGCTATCATATAATTTTATATGAACATACATATAATATTGCATTTAAATCCTGATGTTTTATTGACCTTAGAGAGGAGATTGCTGGATTCTTCTTAACACTGAGTCAGAAGTGTGTATAATGGTGGCATGTGAAGAGCAGCTGAGGAAAGCGGTTGGATTTCTGAGTCACAACTGCGGTCTTGCCTCCCACCTTCTCCTCTCAAACCTTGCCTCACTGAGTACCTGATTTGCAAACGACTCAATCTGCTGGTTGTGGTATGTATTTTCTATGTTGTATATATTTTCTGTGCTATCTCCACCAACTTTCAGACCTTCTGAACCGCGGAGCTCAGCTCCAAAATACTCACAACCCAGATGACAAAGCACCCATCTAAAGGTGGCAGATGTAGTTCCAAACCTAAGTTCCAAATTCGAATAAACTTCTGCTTTCTGAGAACCTTTTTTTTTTTTTTTCTCTCTCTCTCATATTTTGGAAGATTTTATGCTAAGATGTTTAGAATTCATTAGGATCATCAGAATCATTAAGGTTGGAAAGGACCTTTGGAAATCATCTAGCCCAGGCCCCCTGCACATGCAGGGTCACCTGCAGCATGTTAGACCTAGATCATTAGAATCATTAAATTTAAAAATGAAATAAAATAAATATAAAATAAAATATAAATAAATATAAAATAAAATATTTAAGTTCCTTTGATGTTTTCAAAATAGTTTTAATAGTCATATGCTGTCATGAATTGATTTTTAAATTTTAAGATTTTTATTGTGTATTTTTGAGAGGAAGATAAAGTACTTAGAGAGGCAGAGATCTCCATGCCCCTAGATAGAAAATGTGAAGTATCTGTTATCTTAAGAATGACACGGATATGTGCAAAAAAAATCTGCTTTCATGTTGCAAAAGAGATGAGCTTGATACATTCAAATATTTTTGTTTGTTCTTTTATGCCTAGGGATAGCTAAAATATCATCTTTCTGACCAAGGACTGAATTATTTTTTTAAATTGTCAGGATTAGGTCAAAAGCAACTGTTTAAAATTGTTTTGTTTATAAAATTTTCAGTATTTTATATTAAAGAATTATAAGTGAAATATAGATTTTAAATTTATTTTATATATATGTACATATAAATCACAGTACTATTTGAAAAGCAAATAGCCTTGCTTTTTCATAACAGTGCCAACTGGGAAACATTAACAGTAATAGAAGAGTTTTTAAAAGCTAAGCACCATTATATAGAATTTTTTCAAAAGCAAAAAACCAAAATTTGTTCCAAAAAGTCTTTATTATCAATTTAAAGTATGGTTGTAACTTCACTCCCCCATAAATACAAATTTCATTTTGAAATGAGTGACGCTGGGCACCATCCCACAGGGCTGCCTAGTTGCTGTCCCTACACACGGAGCTACCGTTTCCGTCCTCAGATTCCCCTGAGCACTGAAGAGCAGCCCCAAGATCCCACCTGGCAGGTTGGGGTGGCTCCTGCAAGAGATTTCAGCCGGTTTCCACCCTCCTTTTAGCAGTCCCGTTACGTTCATGACTTCGCAGACATGGAAAAGCTGATTTCCAACAACCAAAGGGATGAGAAGTGGTGGTTGGTCTTAGACTCCCTGTCTGGATTTACCAGAGCAAGTCTACTAGACTCTCCTCTAGCCTGAGACCTCAAACCAAAGGGATTCAAAGACCAGAAACGTTTGCGCCAGGTCAGTTAAGGAAGAGGTGGGAACTGTTAGAACTTGTTTCCCTGGTTTTCTTTATTAATCCAGCTGTTATGTTTTATTTGTTATATTAAAATTATAGGTATTTTTTCTGCAGTAAAATTATTCTAAAAGTATGTTGCTTTTTTATTTCAAAGATTTAACTATTCCATTAGGAGCGTATGGAAAAGAAGAATTTTTGGTCCTCTTTGAGATAGATTTTGCTCCTTACATTTGTATTCATCGAAATAATCGAAGAGTCAGAAAAAAGGGAGTATCTGAATGAAACAAAATAGCTTCACAATACATATTATATTGAAAGAAATATTCAGCTGACACAATATTTGCTGTCTTGCTGAAAATATGGTCCTTGTCCAGTAGCTGTAGGGAAAACAAGCAGTCCATCTATTAAATCAAGTTCTCAGGAAGTGCCTGTCTCTTACGAGCTTGGTGCCAGACTTAATAGATTAGATAATATTGGTTTTGTCTGAGATAGGAAACGTGAACAAGTTCTTTTTATTTTTCAACAGCTAATTTATATATCAATACTGAATTTCACAATGTGTTCTCTCTCATATATTGATAGAGCTTTTTATGCTCTGCATACAAGAACTTTTAGCAATAATAAGCTGAAAAGTATCACTACATTTGGATTTTATATCTTGTATAATTATACTAAATTTAATAGTTTAGCTGTTATATCTGTAGTTCTATAGAAATGAGTGTTCAGAGAATGGGAAAAAGAGCCATATTTTGATATGCATTCCTCTAGAATTATATAAAATGTAATGAGATCTTGAAATAATAGAACAAAGTAAAGCAATAGAAAGACTTTGGTAGATAGAATTTTAGAAGATGGATTTACCTGAAGAAGAGCCACTTGAAAGGTTGTTACCATCTGAAATAAAATTAAACTAGATTTACAAAAAGCTTTAGCTTAAAAACAAGCAGATTCAGAAAATAAACAGAGACTGTTAAGAAAAGAAGAAAGAATATCAAATTGCAATACATTTTAAAAGCAAATTCAGGTAGTTTTAATTCACATTCAATTTGAGATTTGCAGTAAGATTATCCTAAAAAGTACATTACCACCTTCTTTAGAAAATTTAACTATTCCATTAAGAAGTACTTTGATAAATACTCATTTGCTGCATAGATCAAGCATAGATTTCCAATTACCAAGTTTTCAAGTTGACTAATATTTCAGACAGAAAACTGAAAAAAAGACTTGAAG
>JAWLRI010001089.1:7415423-7430445 GCA_034781795.1 Crypturellus tataupa
TCAAGCATAGATTTCCAATTACCAAGTTTTCAAGTTGACTAATATTTCAGACAGAAAACTGAAAAAAAGACTTGAAGTAGCTGTAACCAGAGCAACGCATTGTTTCGCATGAAATTTCTTGGCGATTGTTCCTGCGCTGGCAAATTTAAATTTTGTTTAGAAGAAACTTTTGGTATTGAAATACTGCATAATCCATAGTTTCTGTGGATAATAATCAGAGCTAATAACCATAGGAGTTCACACCTCAGAAATAACACGTAGTGATAACACCTTTATCTTATCAACAGGTTTCTTTTGTTCGCAACAAAGTAATGTCTCTTCCATGTCGAACTGCATGAACAATAAACCATATTCCAGTGTCCATTCCAAAGCTTCCAGAACATGGGATAAGGTGAGGAAACCTATTTCTCTGTTATCTACTAGAGTCCTCTTAGTATAAACTTGAGACACCCTGGGAGTTTTACATTTTACTATAGTTTTAAGATTAAACCTTCTAATTCAACAGATGTTTTAAGTTCTCTGCATGATTCTGATTTGAATAATAGAGAAATATACGAGCTATTCCTCAGATATAGAGACAAATAATACTAAACTATTCCAGCAGTGTGTGCTGCAAAACTGACTGCCTCTCCGGAATGTCTGCTTTCCTGAGGGGGTGTGTTCAGATTTGGAATGACTTCACAAAAATCACTATTCTGGCCTTCAAACTGCCTCACAGAACCCACCACTTTTAAAGTAATAAATAAATAGGGCATATTCTAAAAATGAATAAAAAAAAAGGACTAGAAGAGAACTCCTGTAGTTCAGTCCGGGGACTCTTTTTCATGCTCACTTGCTGTTTATTTAAATAACTAAAGGAAAATCTGCAGGATCTCCGCATAGCCAGTGCCCTGTCAAGCTGTATTCCATGTCCTGTCATCAAGTCTGAGGATGTCCCTCCACTGAAGGCTACAGCTACCCGGGTCATCGGCTCTGCTGGGCTTGTGCTTTCTTTAAGAAGAGAACACCAAAATGTTCTATAGCAAAGTACTCTTCCTAGAGGAAAACAAATCTGTTTATTGCCTTAATTGTTTGATCTAATAAAAGGCTTGATTTGAACGTTATTACATCTGTAAGCCCACCAGATGCAGTGAGTCCTGCTCCTGAGCTGTAAATTGCAAATCAGGAAGGAAGAAAACCTTGGGAAGTGCTGGCTACCTCAAGGATCTCCCTTACAGAGAGCTATAACTGATCATGCTTGTAGCTCCTGTTAGAATATTGTAAGATTTTTCATTTTGCTTGAACATAAGCGTTTAGATCCTCTATAAAAGATCCTCTCATTTTTAGTTGAAATTATGTTATAAATCATAAAATTCCACATGTGAGAATGGAGAGAAATATCTTGACAATCATGAATTAAAGAAAACTGTACCATTTAAAAATATCTGTGAAATTACACCATCTGCAAGCCAATAATTTTACATTAACATCTGAAAAATCACGTATTTATTTTAGAGGAAGAAAAAATACCAGCATATTTTCAATATATTCCTAGATTTAAAGTGATAAGATGATAAAGCAATCCCCAACTCTCGCTCCTTGCAAACTCTAGGGCTTTTCCCATGGGGAATGAGCACTGTGTTTGGGAAGCAGTGTCACTTGCAGACTGGTATTTGTAGCTAGTCCAACTGTTTTGAAGTTACATGAGTAAAACTGTGACCCCATCTGACTTCAGCCATCGTAGCCCACGTATTAATAGGAATTTTGGTTTAGATGGGGCTGGATTATGTCAGAAAAAAAAAGCGATTATAGATCACTGTAATTCCTTCCTTTGTCTTTGAGTTACAATTTGATAGGTTTAAAAAAGCTTAATTTAAAAAAGAAACATGCTGTAAGGGGGTAGGAAATGAAGACAGCCCAGAATTAAAGTTCTGGGAGGTTTTGGTCATCCTGTGCATGTGCGTCCATTGCAATCCCACACTTCTCTATTTCCAGGAGAAGAATTATAGCTCTATTTTTCACAACCTCAGATCTGTGATTTCCTGTCAGTTTAGAATCGCTGCAGATTTTCTCTCTGTCCCTTGTGTGTCATGATTGTTTTGGATATTTTGCAGTCACTAGACTGACTTTAAGGACACAGAATATTCCACAGCTGTGACAAACAGCACTGGACCCCAGGAGCAGATTCTAGTTCCTGTGGCTGCTCCTTTAATTCTACAAAAAATCCATTCGGTGGAGGGGATGAATATCTTGGATTGGGATGTTTGGTGTTTTGGGGATACAGCTGGATACTTACAGTTGCTTTCCTCAATGGCTGACTTAAAAGCCATATTAATATACAGAAGTTATACTAGTAGAGGAATTTATTATAAAATAGTTTAATAAAGTTTGTACAGCACACTCTACTCTGGCTTTTTTTGGTTAACAACTATCACTGGTAGGTGAATTATAAGGTAAAACCCTTCACACAGTCTTTTTGCTAGGCATCCAGGTAGGCACTCTGGAGAAACCTCTTATTTTTCCCTTTTTTTCTCTTTTACAGGAAGAGTTCTCTTTCTCTATACGCCAGGGCAAATATCCTCCTGCATTATTTCAATTAGAGCTGAAAAGTTTACATAACTTTGCCCCATGGTTAGATTCATGAAAATTTATGAACATTTCTGGGAATCATTTTCATCATCCTGCTGACAATCAAGCCAATATTGTTAACTTTAGAGACGAGGTGAGGAACAGCCCTTGAGAACTAACTGTTACGGTGCAAATAATAACAATTCCTAGGGCTTATGCAGACCAAAACTTTTCATCTTAACACTAACTTCCTAACAAATATCCCAAGACTCAACAGGAATGTATTTATGCCATCAATCATTCACAGACAGAGGAAGTGAAGCACAGTAAGGTTATTAAGTGTTTTCCTCTTTGGATACAGAAGTTATTTTCTGGAATATAATTCCTGCAATTATATCATTTAAATGATCTAATAGAAAAGAATACAAAGAGCAAACAGGCTTCTTAAAAGACTTGTAAGAATATGCTTATATATTGAAATAAAAAAGAATGATTGAATAATAAATTGAAAAAATGGAATTGTGGCAGAATACCAAACCAACGGAATACAAAAGACTGGAAATCAGTTGGCTGTGATTTAGGAGTTCTTCACTGCTTTGGTGCATACTAAGCTTTTCCGAATGTAGCTCTTCCATTATACAAACACTGCTCAGGCACCATAGAGAGCTGATGAGAACTTCTTGCAAGGAAGAATAAGGAGAACAAAAGGAGTGACTGAAAGGCTTTTCTTTTCCTTCTCACTGCTGTTGTACAGCCAGAATATCCATTTTCCCATTACTGTCTATTCAGCTTCTTGCTGCATATGAGATAGGAGCTTGTGAACATCAGGCTGGAGAGAATTCTATTTATACCTGATGTGATCATTAAACTCCTGGAAATATATCATTTTCTTCTGTGCTGTATTATTGCTGTAATATGCCAGGTCTGGTGAATCAGAACCTAGCTGTGTCAGGCACCATAATGGCATTTAATAAAATACAGGATCCCTGTCCCAAAGAGCTTGCAAATGCTGTTTAAAGCATCTGCCAATATTAATTTGGTAACTTTTTAATATTTTGTCTGTTCAGGACTAAATGCAGTCTCTGAGGTCAGTCTAGCTATGTTACCTGCCTTCCACAGGTCTTAAATTTGTCAAAAAACCCCTTAAAAGATTGGAATTACATTTCTCTGTGTTAGAGCCTTTGCAAAGAGAATGCCCCGTGTGTGAAGGAAGAACCAGGCATTTCTCTTGCAATTTTGCATTTCAGCAGCATGGGAGGCTGCTTAAAGCTGTTGACTGTCGCCGGCAAGATGGATGCGTTCGGGGAAGGAAAGGTTTCTCAAAATCACACTTGATAAATTTCATGCCAAGTCGTAATAACTCAATCAGAGGCAGAATGATGGCACGGGAGAGCTCTTATCTTATTTTCTGGGACCAGGAAAATAACTGCGATCATTCACAGTTATTCATTCCTCATTCAGTTCTCAGCTCGTCTCTCCTATGACCTTACGCAGTCATTTTTATCTGCTTTCATGTTGCAAAGACGTTCTAACATGAGAAAACTCAATCTGAGGAAGTCTGGAGAGAAAGCCCTCCTGATCTGTGTGCTGCCGGGTAGTAGATGTTAATGCAATCTGAAATCTTCTGTCTTTCTGCATTAGCTGATCCTTATCCTGGTTGCTTGTCAGAGATGTATTGCACTTGTTATAGGCCTGGTTCCTGCTCTATTTTTATTCTCTAAATTGGTTGCTGGATTTGAAGGGATTGTGTTTGTTGCTTGCTTTTTTTTCCCCTTCCCCTGAAGCACTAGCCATTTTAGTCCATTTCTTGTGTAATCCACTGAAAACCGATCACCTGTTTCACTGGGTGCTCTGTGTTCCCAACAGAGAAAGATGGTGAAAAATCACCCCTTTTCCAGACAATCTGCAGCTTGCCCTTCTGATGGTGGGAACATGGCTAAGTTCTAAAACAGGTATTTTTGCTGGGAAATGATCCATTGCTTTTTTGTGACTTCTTTGGTTGTCTTATTGGGCTCTGACTTGTCTAAGCATCAGCCTGTTTGTTTGATTCGAATCCACCCTAGCACACAGAATCTTGCAGTTATTTCTGTTTCTTTTGCCAAGAAGACAGTTCAACTGTGTGACATAAATCCCCATCCCGCCCGTGTAACCGTGTGCTCAGAGACCACCCTCATCTGGGTAGGATAAGAGCAGCCCAATGTCTGCTCCATCCTATGACACTTCTGGTACCTGGCTGAGCCCACCAGCAGGAAAATGTTTGTCATCTTCCTGCCTCCCTTTTGTTTCCATCCTCCTCAGTTCTGTGCTGAGTTTAGAGCCGCATCTAAGGGATTATCAAGACCTTCTCATAGGGAAATTCCTCCTGCATGATAAGCATAACTACTGTAAAAAAAAAGAGAGAAAAGACTATTTTGACCGCGTTCTGTTTCCATGGATGTCCTGTTTAGCAGCTTCTCACTTCCAAGTATGGCGAGTGACGATATTTGTAAGTGCAAGTGTATTGGTAAGTGTGTGCTGATGAAGCAGATAGCTCCTTTGAGGATATGCAGCTTTTTGGGGCGGGAATTTACCATCTATTTTGTCACTAGGATCATATTAAGGATAGACCAACGGAGCAATTTTATTTATTTCCCAGATATAGACATAATTTTATAACATAAATAATTCTTCAAGCAGAAAAGCCTGGCAATGTTGTTCTGGGCCGCTGCAGGCCTCCTCCTTGCAAACTTTCCAATATATACAGCAGAAAAACTAATCCGGGATATTGTGTCTTATGGTAAAATGCAGTGTTTGCACTGGGGCCGCTCTCCCCTGGTTCCTGCAGTGAACAGCTCTGTCTCCTGTATGGGGAAGGCTGAGGTGATGATCTGACAATCGGGAAACTCAGGCTGCAGACACAGTTCTGCTGTGCAAGAGGGGGTTTTGCTCGGTGGAGACAATTTTAGCAATTGTCACGTTCATGGTAGAATGAAATAAAAAGCATTTCTGCATAACATCCCCCCCCAAAAAAAATCAAGCCAATCCAAATACTATAGTTAGATTAAAATCAAATCGTTCAATTCTGAATTTATTCTTTGTTACTTTACTAAAGGCAAATAGAAATATTCCATTTTGAATAGGTTAGGATGTAGTATTTTGGCTATTCTAAAATGCTTTTTGCAGTTCCATGAAGGGCAATGCACTTTTATGAAGTGTTCTGCCCTCACTGCATTCGTATTCTGTACTTTCTTGGAAAACAGGGCTCACAAGATGCATGGTTTAGTGCACCAACGACCCGACGGGTTATCCTGCCTGCCTTGATAGCAGGTTTGATACATTTCACTCCTTTTGTTTGGAATTCTGCCTTGAAGGAGGCAGCTCGTGTGAAATCTGCCATTACTTGTGCTGCTGTGGCCCAGGTTAACTGCGCTCTCAGCTAGGAGTAAACGGTGGATTAAACGGTGGATTTTCCACGAGTAACTTACGGTTCACAAGCTTGGATGGCAGCATGGGGTTGCACTTCTCCGGGGACGTGGCGCTCTCCTCGTCCGTTACGTACTCAAAGTTAATAATGAACATCATGGCGACCCCCTCCTGGTTCTTCACTGGGATCACGTGGGTGTTGCAGATGAAGGTAGATCCTGCAGAAGGCGGAAGAAAAGAAAGAAAAATACATAAGGGAAAGGAGACCTCACTCTTTTTTCACGCCAGTAATTTTAGTTGTATCAGCTGATGCTGCAGAGTATTGCTTTTAATTTATTTATTGACTATTGCTCACATAATATTCTTTCATTTAAACAGGAACATTTTCACAGACAGAAATTCATCTTTCAATACTTTTTTTCTTTTTTCTTTCTTTCTTTTTTTTTTTTTTTTTTTTAGATTATTCCATCTTCCAAAGTTCTCTCCTTCAAAATGCCGGTTTTGCTCTTTGTTTTTTCTTCACTGGCAGTAGCTCTATGGACACTCCCAGTACGGCGGCATTTAGCACCAAAGCAGCGATACAAAAGGCTGTTCCAGCTCCAGTGCTACTGAAGGCAGCAGAAGACCATGCGTCTAAATGTCAAACATTCCTGAAGGTTTTGGTGCTATTACAACAGGATGAATCACTCATTAAATATTTATGGATAAATATATCAATAGCCTTATTTTAGCTCTCATTCCTTTGGGGGATGTAAAATGTTTTGGTTTAAAAATTATATTTGCATTAAAAATTATATTTGCTACTTACCAGATCATACAGACCCTTATTTTCTACCCCCAAATCTCTATATTGACGTGGCAATAATTCTGAATAACTTTCAGAGTATTTGTTTGACCTGAGCTGTACACAATTAAAGCACAAAGTCAGAAGCAGTTTGCAGGGAGGTGGAGCAAGCCCAGCTTAGGAAGACTGGACAGACTGGGTAATTCTTTAGCACCTCTGATACTTGGGCGGCTCTTGTTCCAATGCCTAATTAGACATCTAAGGAATGTGTTCTGTGTTAGTTCTTCTCTTTTAAAGCAGTTGCCTTTGACAAGGTCATTAGTTTTGATCTAAATCCCTCTTTTAAACTCGCAAAATACAGTGATTCCAAAAATAATGTGATTGCTGTAAGCGATAAGATAATAATGTGCTAAAAGCCTCACGCAAACACCAGGGCGGGAGGGTGTCTTTGTGATAGCTGGGGCTGCCTCGGTGACATCAGCTGCGATTTATTCATTTAGACGCAGTAAAACCTGACAGGCAGCGCGGTCTGACAAGAGCAGGTCCTGATGAGAGAATCAATTGTTATTTGACGTAGAGGAGAGAGATGGTCAAAATTTACATCCTTATAACCAAGATCACGTGCCGGCTCCTGATATTTAATGTAGGACTTGCTATAATGTGATGTATATGGTACCCTGAGCTATGCATAGGGTTGACGTGCTGGCCCTCCAAGCTTTGCAGCTGCACCTTCAACCCCGTTAGTAAAACAGTTAAGCTGCGGCACTTGCCACAGTTGCCATGGGAACCAGCTCAATGACTTTAGTAAACAGAAAATAAGCAATTTAAGACCGTTCCATTAGAGCTAAAAATAGAAGTGCTGCAGGCCAAGCGTTGCGGCGCGGACTGGTTAAACGGAGGGGCTGGAGAGGCTAGAAATAGTCTGTGTGCTTCCTTCTACCTCGTCAAAATACCCTTTGACTTGAAACACCCAGAATTATATATATTGATCCATTTGGAAAGAAAAATTGTGCTCCTTTCCATCTGCTGGAGTTTGTTTAATAAATTGATATAAACACAAAGCATGTGGATTTATAAGTGAAGCAGAAATCCCTCAACCCAACACCTCTAAGAGGAGCAAGGGGCTGGTGCACATGCGTCTGAGCAGCTCTGAACTCCAGGGAATCGGATGTTTATTAGTTTCCTGCAAACCTGGATGCAAACGGAGCTGCTGATTTCTCTATGAGCTTGCCTGAATTTGGCAGGCAAATTGTTTCAGCTCTTGACAGGCTTTCCGCGGTGCTAAGTGAGGACAGTGTTTCCCATTTGTGTAGAACATGCCGCCCTCGAGCATTTACAAACTTCATCCGCACCACAGCTAGGTACTCGGTCTCCAGAGAGATGCGGAGCTCTTTAATAGTCCCCAGCACGAGGAGGTGGCAGAGAGAGCAGAGAGTTCACGCTGCAGCTCCGTGCAGAAAATTTCAGGGAATAAAGAACGAGAAGGATCTCATCCGGTATGGGTTAGCATATTTCCTTTGGAAAGCAGTTGCCTCAGCGGGATAATGAGGCTGGTGTAGTTTCTAGGTTGAAGTTTGTCCAAGATATCTGAGCTTTTAAGTGTCACAGAATATTTACTTTATGCGGATGATAGGAATTGGAATACTGCAAGTTATCCAAAATATAATGCTCGTCATGGTATTCTGCTGTTAGCTTTTTTCTTTAGCACAAAAAATTATCCACTATACACTAAGCAAGACCTATCCGTACTGGAATGGCAGTAAGGTCAAAACAAAGAAAACCTTAGTATGAATGAAAAACAGGAGCAGTGTGTAAAGAAGGAAGACTAACAAAATCACAAGCTAATCTCTGAGTAGTTAAGAGTTGACAGTAATGAAGAAAATATTAAGTAGCTTGTTTATAAACAATTATTCAGTATTTGCACTCCGTCGTTCAATTACTCTTCATTGCGCCCAGCGTGTTTTCCCTGCTTTGTCGCTATCTTCAAACGCTCTGAGTAAGAAATGCTGCTGATGAGCGAGAGAAATTTTAATGAAGTTCCTGAAATTTGCATTTCTCGTTTAAAGGCACCGAGCAAGGAGATGATATAATCAGGATAATTATGAAAATTATACCTCCGTAATTAATAGATTCAATCTCCAGCATTATTTCTGGGCTTTCTGCAGACTGCAACTGATGAGCAATGAGGAAGGGGACCTGTTGCTCTCCCCGATTAGCATCACAATGAGCGCGAGTGGAAAAGCTGGATATTTTCTTGTCAGCTTGAGTTCCCTGATTATGGGGGCTTGTTTGCTTTTTGTCTATGCCATACTAAGGCCCCTCTTTCCTCTTCTTAAACATTAGCAAATATGTGCACGTAAAGTAAAGATTCTCCTCTATGTGCTGTGCGGATGTGAGTCTGAAGTTGCGGATTCAACAGGATGACTTGAAAGAGCAGACGGGCTGCTATGAAGCAAGTAACTGCCAAAATGTACACATCAGTGGCAATAAGCATGATAAGGAAATAAGAAAGTTAATAAGGAAATTTAGCGCTGGATATAGTGTTACATTCTACTTGTGCCTGAGCAGCTGCGGTGAAGCAAAGCCTATTAAAAAAATCTCACTGCACAGTATTTAAGGTCGACGTGCTTCACAGCGGCAGGACAAAGCAGACATCAAACCAATTAACTGGATTTGCAAAATCTGTTTGCTTTCCTAGTAACTTTCCATGAGAGAGGTTTTGGGGACGGATTGTTCTCCGGCTGCGTCTTCAGGCTACAGCTGCAATCATCCACTGGGTTGTAGGGGCTCAATTTATGAGGAAAAAGGAAGGATCAATACAATAATACAACACTTCAGATTACAAGGGCCTTCATGCTCATGTGAAAAGCCGTGACAAGCGTGCACTGAGAAATGACACACCTCAAAGAGCTGTTTTGATCCCGCCTTCCTGGGAATAACGCTTTCACGGCCCAAAGGAGCGCTGGAAAATGAGGCGCTGTCACTGGGTAATTTCGCTAATTCTGCAGAACCCCCGTTTACCCGGCAGCCCCTTGGGAAGCCCCTGGTGGCTCCTCACCGTTCCTGGCTGCGTTTCCCTGCGGAACGGCATGGACTGTCCTCCCGCACGCAGGGGCTCCAACACCGCCTGCAGCGGGGCCAGCGCTGCTTGCAGCCTGTTCTGGAGCTGCCCGGGGCCTCCTGCGCTTCTCCCATGTATTTCTGCTATTAGAGCTGCTGTGGCATCTCACTGAGGCGCTGGAAAAGCACGCTGAGCGTGTGCCCTCTGCACACACATATATTTATACACAGATTAGCTTTATGCAAAGGTTTGCGTTAGGATAATGACACTCTTCTACTGCTGCAGCTCGCAAGAGCTCCAGTGGAGGTACCGGTACAACCTATAGCTCATTTCGAGGTGAAGATGAGAAGGAATGATCCAAAATAAGAGTAAAGGGAAGGAAAACAGGTCCAGAGGCAGCTGGAAAGGAGAGGAGCAGCGATGCCGTGCGTGAACGTGGAGCTGCAGGCCCGTGCTCTGAAGGAAACACATGGGTGCGTGCGGGGAAGTCTCATAGAAACAATGTAATGTGGCTATTTTGTGCTAATTAGTGACTAGAGAAGGAAGCTGGGTGTTCTTAGCATTCTTATTAAATGATCGGCATGTTTGTTTGGGAAATGACTCTCCTCCTCTTCCCCTGCACGATCTCCTGCTTCCTTGTCAAGAGAAATGCTCAGAATGCCTCAGCTCCAAGCGCCTGAAACTAGAACATAGCGGTTAAAATAGAATCTACATTTTAGTTTAGGATTCGAAACTCTCCATTATAGTAGGTACGCGACTGAACATATTCCATGTTTCAATAGTTTGCTAATTTTAGTCTTATCAACCTTTTGGGGAAGAGAACCACAGGAAAGGCTGTTTAGTCCCCGTTCAGCTTCTCGGTAATTAGATGTTCTAGCAAGTGTGATTTATTGCTGTGATAGGTTTGATATGTTCCTTTTTGACTAATCACTCTGAAATTATTATAGTATTATAACTCACATACCAAGTATAAACTCAAAATTCCTTTGATAATAAAGAGTTGGCTTACATAAAAGCAGAGCAGTGTGATAAAACACGGCCTTTCCGTTATCCCGCGTACCTGTTTACAGAATTATGTGTAGATTTTACAGCTTTATTTATCCTTTTGTTGCTGTGTGGCTGATGGGGGTTGAAAGGTTAATAAATACTCCTTTCCAAACGGTACCCTTCTCACATACATTTTATACATTCATTTTATATCTTTTGTGTCTTCATTTTTCTAAGAGTTTTTAAAGCTTCTGTTGTTCTAACAGATACCAATTCTTATAGGCTAAACAGGTTATTTATATTCCTGCAAAACCTACTTTAGTATTTACTATTTTTCACTGTGCTCATATGTTATTGGATACTAACTAGTTAACCAAAAAATTTTATTGGAGAACCTGAATCAAAATTTAAACAGGTCATAAATCAAAAGCCAAGAAAAAATAGATTTTTTTTTTTTGGCCATATTACTACATTTATTTCAGGAATGGGCCAGAGAGGTCCTGGGTTTCAAGTTCTACCATTCCAGCCAGTGTTCAGTCCGAATGCTTGGTCGGCAGGTACTAGAAGGTAGGAAGTGGGATACAAATCCCTGTGAAATAAGAGTTCTTCTTGCACACTGCTGGTGGGGCTTTCACAGCCTTGAAACGCTGTAAGAGCCAGGAGAGACCTGGAGCATCTCCTGGAGCTGTGACCTTATTCCCCAATGTCCTGGTTTTACTTTTAAATGTTAAAGAACGAAAACAAGCGACAATTTGTGTACGTGCCTGATACCGAGATGCGGGTGAGACACAGGTTAAAGCTCCGTTGTAGCAGGTGGATGTTCTCAGTGACCTGCGCAGGCTGCGGAAGAGCAACGAGCCTGGAAACGACTGCTTATAATTTGCTGATGAGACTGGAGAGCAGAGAGCGTGAAGGGACGTAAACAAGACACGAGACGGAAAGAAATGCAGCGTGTGGGGAGGCTGCGTCTGGATTTTGTGATTTCTCCTACTTTAGAGGTGGAGAAAGTCCCTTTTTTTTTTTACTACAAATTTAGAAACCTGGTAGAGTCTATTTCTATTTAGCCTAAGTTGGTCCAGCAGCATTTTGTAAATAAGTGGTGCTTATCCTTGGGCTGGAGGTCTGCCCTAGGCAAGGAGGATACTTGCACGAGCATTTGAAGCCACATTGCATCAGGGACACGTCTTTAAGTGAAATTCAATTTGTCAAATATTGAGGGATGATTTGTATTGTTATGTGTGGGTTCACCGCGACCAGTCAAGGACTGAAAAAATATTCCCTCGTGTTTCTGTTCAAGTACAAGCCCAAAAAAATGCAACGTGTCAGAGGCAATCTCGTTTTGGGTGGAACTGTTGGAAATGCTTGCGCCCTTCCTCGAGTGATACCGAGCACACTATTCTGCAGCGTTCTGTTAAATCCTTCACTTGCTGCTATTTTGAAGAGCTCCAAACATGTTTTCAAGACCATTTCGGCATCAATTATAACTAACTCGCTAACAGATCTTCACAACTTAGACTGCTTGTTTATTTATAAAAAAGGAATGGAATAATGCCCGAATCATTGTGAGAAAATTGCCCATCTCTCAATGAAGCAGAGTCAGATCACAGGAGATAGCACACAGCTACTTGCTCAATTCACAAACAGCTCAAAGAAAGAAACATCAAACAAATATCTGTGTCCGTGTTCACATACATCTCCTCCTACTTGATGCTGTTTATTGAGATTTTCAGAGCCTATTTAAAGTCTGACACAAAGTTGGCTCTCGAAGCAAGGAGCAGCACCTAGGTGTTCGCCACCCCTGCAGCTGCACACTCGGAGCAGAGGGATCTGGATGATCTGATCACTGAAAACAGAATATTTTACACTGAGATGAAGCAGCTCTTTTTGGAAACCCACACTGTATTGCAAACAGTCATGAAAGCCAGTTGCTCTCCTTCCAAATATACAGATATTAATTTACCCTTAAAGGTGATAGAGTTCAGGTATTAATAAAGAAGTGTCTTATCCAAAGCTGCATCAGAAATTAATGTAAAAACAAAGGGTAACAAACAACCCCTTGATCCTGTTTCTGCAGCCGAAGAGTAGGTAACGGCCCCATCCATTAAACCCTGTCTAGCACCTTCCTGCACAGACCTTTGGGCTATTCTCTTATCTTTTGCCTGCATCTTTTGAGCTGTGTCTTTATGTCATCATTTTCCAGTCCCAGGTGACTCAAAATGAACTACCTCGTGCGGCAAGAACGGGGATTCACGAGCTCCCCATTAACCACACCGCAGACGTATCCGTTTGACTGTCTCCTTTAAAAGATTCATTGCAGGAGAACAGCTAAAAATAGATGGCAGGTTGAAATGTATTATATCAATTTTCGGTGCAAGAGCTACTTTTAAGGGGGATTGGTAGAGACAAGAGGGATATATTTGACTGATATTTATTAGTGAGCTCGCGGTGATTAAATGGGACCTGCTCCCTTTGACATTTCTCTGCACTGCCCCATCACATAGATATTCCTCTGTCCCCGAACTGGCTGCTCATGGGAAGGCTTGATTTACAGGACGGCCGTAGATCTCGTAGGGTGTTAAACTACCCTGTCCGGAGGAGAGGGAATAACTTTTGAACTAACAAACTAAGAAAAAAATCCTGCCTGGAGACCGTGGATGAGTTCATTATAGAAACCATAAGAATCATGTTGGTTTATACGAGCTCCTCGTTTTCTCTCCCTTTAATTCCATTTGCAGTATAATTCAATTCCTAGGTAAATACTATTCAATTCCTTGCTCCAGCATTTGTTACAATACAGACACAGCTATAGCTAACATCATATTTATAATAGCTACACCTACACTAGCAGAGCTGTGGCAATAAATTGTAAAGTTGAGCACACTTTATATGGAAGGACAGTTTCTTGGTGCTTTGGTGTTTAATCATACATAAACATGCAGGGAAGATGCACAGTAACGAAATATTTGTCAGGGAAAGAAAAATCAAGTGTAAAAGAATCAGGGATTGTTCCTGATCTTTTGTGATTTTTTTATGATCTTTTGCCATTTAGTCTTGGTGAGTGCAGGATACCTGACCCTCAATGAGTTTCACAAATGATTTTTCTACAGGAAAACTCAAGCAGCACTGCAATACTTTGTAAAGCTTAAAAATTGTTTCATTTAGACATATGAAAAATGAAATACCTCAAACTTTTAAAGGTCCATATTGGAAAGTGATGTTTTATTTTGGATTGAACAAAACAATCCTTTAGAGAGATTTAATTTTTGAATGTTCAACTCACTGAAAATATGTAAAGCTTTAATTTTTAGAATTAACGGTGAATGGCAAGTCCATGGTTGCTCGGCTGTATAATACACTGGAGCTGAGGACGTGTTAATGTAGGAGCTCTCTGGTGAGCACCAAAACATGGATCCTCCTGCCCAGTGGTGAGTTTTATGGCTATTACAAGAGAGAAACCAGAATGCAATTCTCTGAAACAGAGAGCATCCTGATATGGAGCAGAAAAGAATGAAAAATGAATGTCATTCGATCTAGATCAGGACTGCCTGTGAATGTCAGATTCTGAAGTCAGAACAATGAAAATAATCTATGACAACAGCCTGGATCGTAATAATGCAGCATAATTTATCCATAGCATGTGGATGAGTGGTGCTACCCTGTGTTCTGTCAAATGGCATTTACAAATCAGAGTTTAAAATAATCATTTTCCTTCTTTTCTCAGTCTGCGTCTAGATAGAAAAATTTTAATGAGGAAAAGTCCTAGTGACAGGAATTACATTATTTCATTGAAATTGCAGGTAATCAAAATACTTTGGAAAAGGAGTGGATTTCATTGGGAAAAAGGTTGTTTTAGACTTTTTTCATTCACATATTCATAAGCATAAAGCATCACCCTGTAAACAGATACCAGATGTATAGCTCGAGACGAAAACCAATGGTAGGACACATCTTCTATCGCAATATTTTTATAACAGAAAAATAAAGCAATAAAGAAGTTTTAGGGTCTGTTTATAAATATCATGCGATGATTTTAAGGTTAAATATACTTTAAATATAAATTATTTAAAAAAAAACAACTAATGCACAAATAAGGGTGCCAGTTTCTTTTAGCTCACTTGCTCAGTTAGCATTTATTTAGTTGTATTTGATAAAATTTAATATGCATTGCTCTTTCTTTCTTTCTTTCTTTCTTTCTTTCTTTCTTTCTTTCTTTCTTTCTTTCTTTCTTTCTTTCTTTCTTT
>JAWLRI010001089.1:7454123-7467466 GCA_034781795.1 Crypturellus tataupa
ATTCCCAGTTTACAGTTAGGAAATTTGCGTTAATTTCTTTAGAGGCGTTAAGTTTAGAGGAGTAAAATTATTAAGAATTTTGGTGCGAAGTGGTTTTGGGATCAGGATTAGGGCTTCACCTCCTGCTCCAGGTGAGCCCGAGTCCCCATAAATTCTGTCCTTGTGTACTCAGTTATTCCTGGGCACCGTCCTGAAACTGTTCACTCTGTCCACCAGCCCACGGAGGCATCTGACCTGGCTAACGCTTTGTGTCACTATTGAGACCTTCCTGTTGATCCGTGCCTTTGTATAGAGCATCTCGTCTCCTGATCTGAGAGGGGCTGAGCAGCACCTGGATGGTCCTTGCTTTGTCATCACCAGCGCGAATTGAATGTTTCCTGGACCACCTCTTCCTCACAGCCTAAAAGTGTCTTCTCTTCCCTTTTCCTTTATTCTTGGGTTTTTTTGGGGTTGTCTTCCCTGTTCAGCTGGCCATACCCTTTACGTGTCTGTATCATATACACACTCCTGCCTGCGTGTGTGTGTAGTCAGAATAGGTGAATGAATGACCCTCTTCAACCAGCGCCCGAGCACTTTGCCTATTCCTGTCCCAATGTGTTTTCTTTTGCCCTCAAGGATCTGATACATATAAAAATATTTGAGACCTCCACAAACTTGTACTATTTTACGAGCAGCAGGAAGGCACGTAGAGATGCCCCTCTCCTTGTAGCATTCCCAGCTCGGCCGTCTCTGCCATCCCCACGCAGAGGCCGTCGGTGCCAATGGAGAACCCTGGCTGGCCAAACCCAGGGTGCCTCCCCGCGGTTCGCATCCAGGATGGATGTGCTGTGCGGATTATTTGGAGCCTTACTCATTGCCGTAAGAGCGAGCTGCAGGGCTGTGTTCTGGGCAGACCGTTGGCTTGCCAACCCGTTGGAATGTGGTTGGAAGAGGGAAGGAAATACTGTCCTGCGAGTGGTGTGCACCAGCCAAAACCGTGTAATGTAGCCACTGAATTCTGCACTGTGTGTGAGTCCTTGCTCTTGTCACACTGTGCAGAGGATGGAACATATGCAGAAATGTAGGTAATTTCTTTTGTAGGATCTAGAAGTGGTGAAACTACCAAATAACACTCCTCCCAAAGAAAAAAAGATTCTTATATTTTAAAATATTCCGTTTATCAGTCTGTGCCTGGGTTAATCATTGTATAATTCTGTAAGTATCAATGGGGCTAGTCTGGTTTACAACAGTGGAGTTTGAGATAACACAAAGTTCTCCATTCGCAGTGATAACGAGGGGCTGAACCTGGTTCCTGGCTGCTTCACGTTTCAGTTCCGCAGCAAAGATCCAATGACTCCAAAAGGGATTTGTCGCTTTAAAAACTAAATGTTTTGCTTGGTCTTCTGGAATTTTACTTCCTACTACTTGCAGAATAGTTCTGAAACAGTCATTTAAAATTGCTAAATGCTTCTACGTGGGCCGGGTTTCCTGTATTTTACTTGTCTCCTAATTCTCCTCTGCTCTTTCCTCTGAATAAGTTGTTGCATCGCAGTGATGAGAACTTCACCTGGGAAATACTGCCTGCTCTCAGGACGCTGGTTGCATCTGCTGCCACGTGCCTGTCGCTCGCACAGCCCTAGCCCTCCTGCGCTGCTTTATTTTCCAGCCCTTGACTGTATGGATGCTCCTAACAGTCCAGATAGCTGAGACACTGCTGCATTCCAGACAAATGGGAAAAAACCCTCTCCATAGTGAACGAGTTTATTAATATTGGCGAAGTGCTCAGATCTTGCAAACCATCTCACTCCTTTACTCCGTGCAGTAAGTGCTGTTAGAATGAATAAAATGTTTCTTTATAGTTTTGAAAAGTGTATATCCAAGTATAGACAACTGAGGACACAGGACCTAGAGCTACAGCAAATCTATTTTTCCCTGGTTGTGATAGGGGCTTGCTTCTCCCCTTCTGCCCGTTCTCCACGTGTGTGTGTCAAATTACACGCAGGGGAAATGCAAAAATGCACCTGAAAACAGAGTGATTACTGATCTAGAAAAGTACAATATAGATGTCAAACACCAAATTTATTCCAAAGCTTATTCTGTGAATGACGTCACTGCATGTAGCCTGTATTTTAGCCTGGTTTGCTGGAGAAACAAGTTTTATGCAAAAATGTGATACATATATATATGTATTTTTATATGTGTGTGTGTGTACATCTTTTTTTTTTCAGTCCATTGGCCAATATCAACCAAATCTAACAGAAAGTAGGAGGCTTAAGTGTTCGTGATGTATGTGATTAAGTGGTTAATTGGGCAGGAAAGGAAGCTTTTATTCTAAGGTAAGAGCTTGATCCTTTTACCCTGCCTTTCTCCTTTTAAAAGCAGCAATTACAAATGCGGGAAAGATGTTCTGAATCCTTTGCCTGAAGACAAGGTTCAACCTGAGTTTGCACCTTCAAAAAAGACGGAAAATTCACTAGAGAGGTACAAAGCTGCCGAATGCCGCAGCTCGTTAGCTTTGTTAATTGGAAAGGAAGGACTTTGCTCTTTGCCCAGCTGTGATTTTACTTTGCAGTCATGAATGTGTGAAGGTCCTGGAGCTCTTGGTCCACCTGACTGTCCTGCTGGCTGTAAATGGACTTGTTTGTTCTGCTGGTTAGAGGGCTGTAGGGCTGTTCATAATGTTGTTTCATTCGTCAGGACACCATGGCTATTCTTGTCACTTAGATAAATTTCTCCCTACAAAACACTGGTGCAAATGAACGTACGGATGCTATTAAACTGTTAACATTCATATCTTCAATACAGCCCAAATCCTGGCAGACTTCCCGCCTGTCTACACAGGGATTTCTCCTTTTCCTATCATGTTTTTTAGCTTAATGCTTTATTTTCTCTCTGAAGAGACCAACCAGAAATAGAAACAGAGGCCAAAAATACACACAAAGGCCATAATATCCCCGTGGTTCCTTTGTGTGCGGGTGACAGCTCTATGTCAGCGTCTAGCTGTCAGGCAACAACCTCTCTTCTTTTTTAAACTTCTCTTTCCTTAGCAATATAGCAGAAAAGGCATTTATTTCATTTCCTCAGTTTTGTTCCCTCTAGTCCTCTCTGCATATAGCAGCAATCTTTGCCTTTGCTGTTGTGTTTTTATCTAAAAAAAAAAAAATATACAATGCTGTCTCAAGCTGCTGACTTGCCCTTTTCCTACAGGTTATTGTGTTTTCTTGACAATCTCTTTCTACTGGGTGTTACTATACAGGTCACTGCCGTTCTGTTTAGCTTACATAGCTCTGCAGAGCAAGGGAAAGTTATTCGTACTGCTAAAACGAAACCTTTCATTAAAGAGTTTGCAAAGAAATGGGGTAACTTCAACAACAAGCCATGCGCATGAAGACTACATTTTTGCTGTTCACCCTGTGTTTTCACTTTGGATTTGAATATATTTGAGTCATTTCTGTTCCAAAATATTATAATTTTAAAATATTATAATTAAAGATTAATTGCAGTTTAGATTAAAAATCGCTTCATAACTGTAAAATACAATATAACTGTAATAAAACACATGGGTTACCTAAGTTCTGATAACAGGACTCTTGAAACATCATTTTAGCGTTTTTGGCTTCTCGTTGAATTTAAACATTTGGATCAGACCCTATTTTCCTACTGATTACTTATCTTTCTTCAGAAAAAGTTCTGCCGGTGTATCAAAAATACGTTGGATGTTTGGTTATTCTGCAGTTCTGTAATCTTATTATTTGCCCACTACAAAGCTGTCCTGTTAAATATTCACCATTTTTAATTAAGTTTATTCTGCAACTACCTCTTCAATCAGAGAAGCCTTTGACAAAGTGAACCGAGTAGGACTGTTACAGACAGTAACCGTGCAGCATCACTTTCTTTCTGTTAACCCAAACTGACAACATTTATTAATGGTTGGAATAGGTGAGAGGGAAAGAAAAAGGAATGCACCAGAGTACATTTATTTTCCAATCTCTATATATATATATTTTTTTTACTAATTACAGCTTTCATCACAGGCTTGAAATGGGCAATTAGAGCTAAGCATTTTTTCCAGCATTGCTGAAAATATTGTATATATAATGTCAACTGTAACTGTAATGAATTTAGTGAGTGTTTTTCGACAAAAAAGGCATTATCACGCTGTTCATAAAGTCAGCAATTGAGTACATTTTTCATAGTCAACCTGCTATTAGTATCAGATGTTCTTAGGATATTTGTTTTGTCATTTCTATTAACAAGCTGCAGCACCTATTTCTTCCCCAGTGTCTGATGCTAGGATGCCTGAAAGCAACGCTGCCCTTCTCTAGCATTTATTAGCTATCTCATTTTTAGGACATTAATTAAGAAAGAAAAAATGACTTTTCTTCCTGCTAATATTCTGCTTGAAACGGCTTGTCCAATTTACACGGGTAGCTCCATAGCTAAAGGAGCGGGGCTTAGCAGGCTTCATTCACTTGTAGCCTTGGCATTCACTTGAGGAACAAATGAAAATGCAACAAATGAAACAATGAACAAATGGAAATAAACCCAGATGAAGCCCAAGGTCAGGGTTTTGGCTCTGGCCACGGAGGAAAGCCCTGCAGTTCTGTTTCTTCAAAGTCCTGTTGAGATTTGTATTTTCCTCCTGTGCTCACAGTGCCCACATCTGCAGTTTGCTCTCTTTGCTTCCAAGATGCTCACCAGCAACCCGATGGGAATTTGTTGTATTTCAGAACTGCAGTAGGTGCAAGCGCTGCAGGGTGCGTTTTCCATGTGAAATTCTCCTACAATGCTCCTAATTCTAGATTAATCAATCCACATATTTGCTAGTGCTCTGTGAGCTTAGGAGCTTCTACAACCTCTACCAAAACAAAACAAATACACAAAAATAAGATATATTGAAAAAACTCCTGCATATTTTGGCATGCAAACTATTTCAGTACACTGAATAGTCAGAGAGTCAAAAATATTAGTCATAATACTTTTATGGCAGCACACATACCTAATGTTGACATACAGATAATACTAAAATTGCAAGATCTGGCCGCGGTGATTGATTTAGTAGAAATACCAGAGCAGACTATTGATTATTGGAGTAACAGGTGAAGAACTGGTCCAGCAGTCACCGTGTGTAGTCGGCCGTGGACGAGCTTAGCTGTCACGGAGCATTAAGCTGAGCCCTGAGATCCCTCTAAGGAGCGGTGAAAACCTGGGTCTGAAACCCTGCTGGGAGGGAATAAAACATTCACCAGAAACTGGGTATTTTTCATCACAGCTGCTTATTGTAAACCCCAGGAAATTACTTCTTGTGTGACAAGGCTGGCTCGAGAGTTATGATTAGCCTAACTCCTCTGTGAGGATTTGGTTTGATCGCTTTGAAAGTCCCTGAGCAATATTGCTGCTACTGGAATGAAGGAGAACTCCTGTATACGGAGTAAGATCCTAAAGCGCTTGAAGCCTGGAATTAGACTGAAAATATTTTACTAGAAAACAATAGTTTTGTCCTTCTCCTTTAGAGTTACTCTATTAACTTATTTCCAGAAGATGGGATACTGATAGGTTTTTGAAATAGGAAATGTCTGATTTGAAGTGAAAATGATTCTAATGGTAACAAAATCTATTTTTAACAATGTTAATACTGACTCTTCTAACCAGGTCTAGTTCTTCACTCTTATGCCCATAGAAGTGGTAGTAGTATCCCAATCAGAAGTCCAAGTCAGAAAATCAGGAGTAGTGATACCTGTGAAGCAGGTTTGATTAAGCAAGGTAAAACTGGTTACTGTCCCCAAACTTTGGATTGGATTGTTTGCTGTCATTTGTTTGCTGTCATTTTCTGGTAGTTTCTACCTTTCAATATATTTTCTTCTTATTATTATTAATAACCAACAAATCTTCCAGGCATAAAAAGCAGGGAGTTTGGACAGAAAGTCAGGCCTAAGATCTTTGGTGCTGGTTTGGAGAACTTCAAAATCTTCTGCTACCTTCAACCCCAAAGGATTTACAAAGAGGAAGATAAATCCGGCTGGAGGCAGCGAGCAGGGATCACTGGGGCTGCCCTTCCTGTTCATTCCGTGTGCTGTACACAACCTCCATGCACGGAGTCCGGGCACTTCCCTGCTTCTCCCGGGATTTCCAGGGCTTTAGCACTGCAGAACAGGGCTCTCCATCAGAGTAGGAAATTCAAGGCAGCTGCCAAGCCGGGTATTAGCAGAAAAATAAATTACAGTGTATATACAATAGAGTTCATGTTTCTGGATCATGGAAATTTCCTTAGAGTCCATTTCCACTATAAATTATTAAATAAACTCGCTGGAGTATTTTCCTTTCTTGTCGTACAGAACACAAATGTTCTCCGAGGAGATGTGTGCTAACCCTGTTGGATGTGCATTAGCAGTTTGGAAATAAGAGGTATTATATCCTTTTATGTGCTCGGGTTTCCTGGGGGCTCCCTGCAACACTGCGTGTCGGCTGCTTGTCTGCGTTTCTCAGGAGGGGACTGATGTCAAAGTGCAAAACTGCAAGAAACAACCGAGGAAGATGTGCAAAATAGTCAACAGGAGCAGAAAATTGTTGAATTCCGAGGCAGATATCGAAGGGAACCGCACTTGGGTAAGGATCGTGAAATTGGAGCTTTAAAAATAAAGCAGTCTCCAATATTAGATGTTCATACAATGTTACTGCGTAAGCAGAAGGAGAACATGAACAGTATAATCAAACTCTCAGGTGTTTCATTTGTAATCGTCAGACCCTGTCTCCTTTTCTTTCTATCTGCTTGTCATTGCTAAGCCTACTCTATATGAAAAGACTTGAGGATTAAACCTTGTGTAATAAATAAGGAAAAAATATTATCCTCAATGTACACACACATACCTAGGATTGTTTCCTTGGAATAAATCACTCTTTTGGTAGAGACCTTGTGCTGTTCTATACTATTTTGCCACTGAAGCTGGGCATTCTTCTTATTCTCACACTGCAGTTTGAAGATGACACTTAGCCTAAATGCTTAATGCAATCAGCTGTACAACTGTATAAGTAATATAAGTGTGAAAAGTGGTAAGAGAAAAGCAACGGAGCCGTGGGGTGAGCTCACCGCCTGCGGGGATGCTGAGGATCCGGGGGTTATCCCCACGCTGCCGTTTGCCCACGTCTCGTGCTGTTCCTTGCAGCTTTGCACAGATAAACAGCTAGGAAGTTTTCTCACAAGCAGTTTAGTAGTTCAGCTTTGATTCCCTTTAGCATAATCACCAGAGAACTTTCAAAGAGCACTTAGGGAACGGCGTTCTCCTGGGAAACATCACTGTAGGTCTTATGAAGTCAGCGGAACCGTTCAGTTTTAGACCAGCTTAATTTGTAATTACAGAGTAATAGAGATCAGCGGGATTACAACAGCCAGGCAGCAGCTCCAGGCTCCAGGCTCCAGGCTCCTCCACGGGACGCAATTCAAGCAGTTCATTTGAAGCCTTTACCAGGCTGGCACATTACGGAGTTTGAAATGGAAATACGGGAGGATTTCACTCTGAAAATAAATTCTTGCAACGATTCCAAGCATTCATTGGTACCAATTTTTAGTTATTTTTACAGGGCAGAAGAAACATTTAATCTTCATTTAAAGAAAATGACTAGTATGTACATGGTCTGTCTGTGAAAGAGAGCCTGTAGAATTCCCTGAAATGTTTCAACAATTATCAGAAAACAGGCTGAGCTCTTCTGCATCCCGTGCGCCTTGCGTGCTGCTATGTTAATGCACTCTGCACATTGACACATCTGGATTTTTTTAAGCTAAAACTAGTCCCTGGGGCTCAGACACGCTGAAGACCAGCAATGACAAATGAATCCGGAGACAAGCAGCAGGAACTGAGCGATGTTGCCATCACAGCACGGGCAGTGAGCGCCCGGATCGCGGGGGCATCGCTGCCGCCTCGGCGCAGCCCGCACCGGCTCGCGTCCCGCTTCGCTGCTCCCAAACAACCCCTGGAAACCCCTTGCTGCCGGCGCCGCTGCCGACTGGGGGGCTGCGGGGCCGCGGGGGCCGGATCGCCGTGCGGAAGGCAGCGAGGATCGATACGGCCCCAGAAGACAGAAACGCTTCTGCCAGAGGTCACTAATGCTGCTGGGACTGTTGCTATTTGGGAACAGAGTTTTAAGAGACAATCTAGGGAGAGAGCCATAGATGGGAAAAGAATCGCACGGTTTGCTGTTCCTTCTGAGATATATTTTACATATGCCTGTGGCAATACATGTCTTTTATGAGTGATCTTTCCTCTGTCTCTCTTCCTAAAATAGCCCTTGTTTGAAGCTTGTAGCTTATGAGAAATCAGTGTCACTGGCTGCATCAGCTGGAGCTGGGCATCGCTTGATTTCTCTTGCAGGATTTTTTTTTATGACTTATTGGTTAAATTTTGTAGCTAAGGTAAACTGAGAAAACAGTTGTTACAATGATGAGATGATCTGCCTCCATCTATTAAGGAAGAAGTCATATTTTTGAAATTCTGGCAGCTGCTCTTGCACCCTGAACACATTACGTGCAGCACCTACAGGCTCAGAGTGCTCCGGACTGCAGAAAAAAAATATCAGAGAATATGGCAAAAGAGCAAGGCTAAAACCATGCTGGTATTTGGAGTGATATTCTGCAACTGCAGAAACTATTGGAATTCCCTGTGCAGCTGGAGGGTCCCTCGGAAGCTGCATTTGCAAAGATCCACCAGCCACATTGAACTCGTCTTCTCAGCTGAAAGCAAATGGATTGGACTTGTATTTTAGGACTGTGCTTCGTTGGAGTATTAAGCAGATACTGCCCCCTTCAACAGCCTAGACTAATGCCTGAATCTCCTTGAGGAATGACAGTCTACAGGTGGTTCTCAGTTATCATGTGCAACGGGCTGGGAAGACATTGAAGGTTTCTGATGTATGGGCAGGGTAATGAATTGCTGCAGCTCCTCCTCTAGCTGTGATTAATTCATGCGGTGGAGATCTGTGTTTTACTATCTTCAGCCCCAAAGCTCTCATCCCTGTTTTCCAAGTGGATGAATCCTTATTTTCAGCAGCAGCCTCCCTTTCAGCATTCGAAATTCACTGTCCGTCCCCTGCTCCAGTGCAGCGTAATTATTCTGGGATGCTACTTTGTCCCGGTGAGCATTATAACTGAATAGACCCCCAAATATCTGAAGTTTGTCTTTATCTCACCTGTCTCCTCAACAGGATGGAGTGTTACACGATCAGTTATAGTCACCACTGAAATCAATGAAATCCTTGTGGCTGGAATTGTCCCCCAGATTATGCTGTTTTATCATCTTATGATACGGTTGTTAGTTTGTTAGTGCCACTTAGCAGAGCGTTGATGCCATCTGTTAAACCTGTTCTGTCCTGGATATATTTGGTTTCTTTGAATGCCTGGTAATAAGTCCCTGTCTTTGGACATGTCCATGTATCTTTGCATGGTTTTCCTCAAGGCTAGTGAAATAGAAAATAATAGAAAATAGTGCGCTGTAGCCACTGCTGAAGAGGAAAGACACCAATACTGCAAATAAACTGAGCTCTGATAGGGAGGAAAGCAGACCAAGAGTGCCTGCTCAAGGAGAATTACCTGTAATTGACCTCATTTGTTCTCTTTTTTGCTTCCTTCAGCTTGTGGAGCATAATTTACCAATTTATATTAAAACACTGTCTTTGTTATCTGCAGTCCCTCAGTTATCTTAATGTTTTATGAAGGAGAACTGAATTCTAGAACTTCTCCCAGTAAGTAATTCTGTCTGATGGAGAAAATGAGGTAAAACCGATCAAAAAGGGATGGTTAGTAGCAATCTTACTGGGGATGCCTGCAATTCACACTGAAGACTACTGCAGCGTCACTCTGCTCCCTTATATCAGCTCAATACAGACCAAGCGTGGACCAGGAGAGTGACTACACAAACAAAATTTCCTAATTTGTATATCCAGACCAAATCCTCAGGGCTTTTTTTTCCCCTTTAATTCTCTAAACACTTAAGGATGGAAATAGGGTGAAAGACTTTTTTTTTCCTTAAAATCAGGAGTTTTCAAAAGCACCAGAAGAGCTGATGTGTTTTTGTCTCGTTTTCAAGTGCGCGTCAGTAGGAAGGCCTGGCAAAGTTCTGTTTTGACAGTGGAGATTGCTGATTATTTGGGAAAGACATATTGTTTCTAAATGATTCATTAGGCTGGAATTTAACTCTCATTTTATTCTCCTACAATTCTTTCTCCTTGTCTCTTTAAGCACAAATCACAGCTTCACTTTCTAATAAATGAAAGGCAGTTTTGACTACCCGGAGTGATTCCTCTGCTCTTTAGGGAAATGAGAAAATCAGACGCTGCCGTTTCACTGCTAAGAGGGAAATTATTTGCAGAACTTGGAAAATCTTGAGGATGGCTAAAAGACCAATTGCCAGAACAAAAAAGAATATTTGAAACGACAAGTTGAAAAAACATCTTTATATGTATATATACGCCAGAGAATCCATAAAACTAAGCAAGTAATAATCCAGGATCAGAATAGATAACTCTGTTAAAGGAAATCAGATTATTGTGAGAAGAAAATGGCATCAAAAGAGCATTCAAGAAAGTGAAGGTGCAAACACAAGCACTTTATTGTGCTGCTCTACATCTGTGAATCTGTTAGATATTTTCCTGCAATTATGCAAACATATATGGGAAGGAAAAACTAGAGAAAATGAAATCCCTGACTGTGAAGTCAAGTGGATGTAAAAAATATATCGAGACATTCCCTTTTTTTTTCCAATTATTTAGATTCTTGATGTATTTCAGTCATCCCCGCATGGTGATTTGTCTTCACCTGCTTCATGAGAACTATTTGAGGAGCAAGGATCAGCATCCACATCCAAGACTTGTGATTGTTCCTAAGGAATGTTCTGTAATTTATGGCCTAATATTTATGTAGGTACTAACTCTTTCAAGCTCATCAAATTATGAGTATCCGAGGAAAAGATTTTCACGAGGTGAGTGCTGATACCTCAGCAGGATTTAACCAGCTCTTTAGGTTTCTAAAATAGAGCATTGGGAAAGGAAAGGATCTGAAACTGTTAGTTCCTTCAGAAGACACATACCCAACTGGTAGGTTCTTGCCCTGAGTTTGCAAGTACGTGAAGAAAAGGGATCTTCCTTCAACACTTCCTACGTCTGCCCAGAGTTTACTATTCTGTTATTCTTCTGGTTCGAATGGGGAATTCCCTTAAAAAGCTCGAATGGTGAATTCCCTACTTCAAAAGCTACTTACCACAACGGAAGGTGGGATTTTTAGACTGCAAATCTGCTGGAAAAGCTGTATATTTATAATTAAATTTGCATTTTGCTGATTGATTTATCTTCCATGTTCATTTACATCTGACAATATCACATCTGTTGCATGTAACGTAAGTAAGTGTCAAATAATTAAAAATTTCAGACTTGGTAATGAACTCAGAAGGAAATTATAAACCAAGGAGGAACTTCCAAGGATTCTGGAAAGAAATAAATTTTATTGTATATTTGTATAATAGTACTTTCTTCTCAGGTGCATACATCCCATTCAGATATCACAATGAAATTTAATATATGGATATTTTCCTGTTTAACTCTTAGCTTTTATATTTTTACTGCAATGATATTATTATGATTTCAGTACAAATGGGCCAAGGCCAGTTTTCCAAGTTTAACTAAGGATTCAATGAAATGAATGTTGTCAGTTATTCCAGATAAGACTGAATTTTATAGTTACTCCATCTTATGACTTTGAAGGTTTTGTTTTGTTTGTTAAACCCCTTGAAGTCAACCTATTGCCCAATGTTGTAGTATTAACCTTGGCATGCCAGGGAATCAGTTGTAATTCTGAATTAATTCAAACTGCATTTTATTTTGATGGAAATTGTCCATACAATGTCCTGTATGATGCATAATATTTAAATATCTAAATTAGAATCATTGCCTCGTATATGAGACACATCCTTCACGAATAGTTCACTTCAATTAAGGTCCTGATTAGCTGTTCTACTTGGTAAATGTTTTCCACTCCTAATGAGAAAAATGAGGCTCTGCTCTTTACGGGTTGAAGGGACAAATTAAATTGCTCATAAACATCTCTGAGCAGAAACAGCTCCCGTTCACCAGCAGAGCATAACGATATCCTTGATTTTGTGTGTGTGTTTCCATCCGTGTTGTGATTCCTGAATGAGCAAGGTAAGGACAGGTTATGCTGCATGTAGGAAAAGACAGAACTTTTTTTTCCATTTTGTTTTCCTGAGAGATAAAAATGCTGAAAACATTAAGCAGGGACAAATAAATGTTGTTTTTTTTTCACCAGAGAATGAAATATTTGGGTTTTGGAAATGCTTAGAATGACTGGCCGCAGATCTGTTGGAAAGTGAAAATATATGTATCTATTTTCAAAGCGCAGAGGAAAACAGTTTACTTTTTAGAATATCTGTTTTTTTAAGGTCTTGTGGAACTGTATTTCAGATTTATAGATTTGTCTCACTCAGCCCCAGATGTCATGCTTATAGAAGAGATAAAATTTGATAATGTTTAATGATGTACTAAATATTGTAATTCATCACCTCTCCGTTTAGTTTCCCCTATTTTTTCCATTCAAGTAGTGGAGTCCCGTGAGCAGCCGGACACATCCGAAGCCCATGGAGACTTTCCAGAGGGATCGGGAGGGAAAGGAGATCTGCAGAGGGGTCTGGGTGCCCCTCTCCGGAGATGCTCAGTGCCGCAGTAGCACGTTGCTATTTAAGGACTCCTCCAGCTCCTGAGAGCACCTTCCTAGGAACTCCCTGGGGCTGGTTCCAGTGTGGAAACGCTGCTAACATCTGGCTCTGCCTCTTTAGCAGTCTGAGGAATTAGGGGACACGCAGCCCCAGCAGTTTCTAAAACTCGTGAGAAAGAAAGGATGTGGCTCAATATTGTCAAAACAAAATTTTTTGCTCAACCTGAAACAAAACGTTCTCTCGGGATTTCAAGTATTAAATTATAATTAATTAATGCAAAATTTGAAATTAAATATCCCTTCTAACTGAAGCATTCATATATTTACCTTCTAAACTGAAAATAAAACATTGGCTTGCAGGAAAATCCAAGGTTGTTTCTGTCCTTCCTCAAATCAACAGATTTTGGGTATATTGGTATAAATTGCCCTCTTGTAGTTGAATTTACTATTTATGTATATGTATATATATTTTTTTTTTTGGCAAAAGAATCATATTAAAACTAATCAACCTTCATTAGACATCTTTTAAGGCTGAGAAGAATTGTATCATGCCAGGTATTTTCCTTCCTTCCTTCCTTCCTTCCTTCCTTCCTTCCTTGCTTCCTTCCTTCCTTCCTTCCTTCCTTGCTTCGTTCGTTCCGTCCTTCCTGAC
>JAWLRI010001090.1:0-48936 GCA_034781795.1 Crypturellus tataupa
TCCCTCTGGATGGTAGTGCAGCCCTCTGGGGTGTCAGCTACTCCCCCCAGCTTCGTATCATCTGCAAACTTGCTGAGTGTTCAGATCTATGCCTTCATCCAGGTCATTGATGAATAAATTGAACAGGACTGGACCAAGGACTGACCTCTGGGGGACATTGTTCAACACAGGCCTCCAACTAGACTCCGCACCGTTGATTATCACCCTCTGAGCTCTGCCATCTAGCCAATTCCCAATCCACCTTACCAACCACTCATCCGGTCCACACCTCCAGAGTTTGTCTAGGAGGATGTTTTGAGGGTGTCAAAAGCCTTGGAGAAGTCAAGATAGATGACATTCACCGCTCTCCCCTCATCTATCCAGCCGGTCATTCCATCATAGAAGGCTATCAGGTTAGTCTAGCATGATTTCCCTTTCATGAATCCATGCTGACTAGTCCTGAGCACCTTCTTGTCCTCTATGTGTCTGCAAACAATGACCAGCACGAGCCGTTCCATCAATTTTCCAGGGACTTTTGAATATAAAAACAGAAACTGAAATCTTGGTTCAAGTATATCCCAAGGCAGAGTTAGTTTATATGGTAGATTAAGAGATAATGCATCCAGATTAAAAAAAAAAAAAAGCATCAACAACCTCTTCTTGTTTGTTTTAACCAACCACATGTTGGCAACATCTATTATGTGTATGTTTAAACTTGTTGTTTAAACTCCCTTAGCAGTCAATGAAAAGGAACTGTCAAATACAGATTGCAATTTATCTCATACCAGTGTAGATGTCTAGAATATGAATCTCAGTCTAAGAGCATATTTCTCCTCAACAGCTTTAAAGAGAACCTAAGGTGATTAGGTCAGACATTGATATCTACTTAATAGATTCCTAGACTGAAGCTAAATCTGTTTCCTTCTGGAAACAAACTAGTCAAAGCACCAGCAATTTTACAGTGGAGAACAGTTTAGGCGAAGTCCAGAAAAATGATTTGTTTTTTTTGCTGAAGGGGCAGGTCTGACATGATCTTACTGTACTGTGGTATGGTGGCGGGACTGAGAAAAATCATGCAGTGACTTCTAACAGTAGCATACAAGACGCTTTCAGTGGAAAAGTTCTTCACCTCTCCTAAAAAGGATTCACTCAAATTGATCTGTAAAAAATAATGTTAAGGGCATTGGCATACATAGCTGAAAGCTCTGTCTGCTACATCTATATTTATATAAAGATCGATATATTTAGGAGTCTAGGAGGCTCCAAAATTAGGTGTATAGTCACCATAGCTTCATCTGAGATAATACCAGCACCTTGATGTTAAATCCTCCTATGTGGTCCATTTGCCTCAGATCTTGCCATCTACACCTGGGAATGAAACGATCCTGAACCCTGAGATCCTGAACCCATGACTTCTAACATGTCCAACTTAACTGCAAGTCAAAGAATAAATCTGGCATTGTCTGGAGTGCCAGGAGCTTAAGTTCATATTGGATGTTTGCTTGTTTTTTTGTTTTATTTTTCTATAATTTCCTGTCCACTGTAATAATTCAGATAATTTGATGCAAAAGAACAACTTAAAGAAGATAAGTGATTTTTTTTTTGTCTTCCAGACAGTGTGCTGAGTAGAATCCTAGATTTTTGGAAAGAAGAGGAAATTTTCACAGTGGTTTAACTCAAAGGATTTAACTGCAGCCAGATTAACTTTGTTTTCTTCAGTTCTGGCTTTTTCTTAATAGGAATATCTTAGGTAATGTTCTGAGTTATACAGGAAATAACCTTGAATTTGCCTTATGCGTCAACATCAGCTTAACTGAAAATTTATAATCTGCATCTGAAATGCGGAAAGTGAAGAATGGATTTTTTCAGGCAAGACTTAGCTTTTATCACAGCAAATAAAATTCATGTATGTCCCTTTTTTTCCCACTAGAACTACCCAAGTAGAAGACAACAGAACATTGAAGCTATTATCTTGCTATCTCCACCTTTGCTCTAGTTCACATTATCATTATTGAAACTAGTGTTTGGTCCTGTCTTCTGATAAGATAAACACATTTTTTTCTAGAGTCTTCACTAATCTTGCATATTTTTCTGGAAGTATCTGATATTTTGGTAAGATATTTGTCTTTGGTTAAGATATTTGAACTAAAAAATCTCATTGTATGTAGAGCAGATAAATTTATATAGACATTAAATGGCTTAAATGACACATGCACTTGAAATGCTATTGAAAAAGCGAACTAATGAGTTTTGTGAAAAATCTTAATTAGAAATAGAGCAAACAAATGCAGCAATTGAAAATCAAAGTAATATGGTGTTTTTTATTTCATTCTGTAAAGACAGAGAAGAAAAAGGTGTTGGCAAAATAATGCATGTAAAGGCCAGATATCTGTGTCCTGAGGCCATCAGACACTTCCCTAATGGACTACAGAATGTGTAAAATAATTAATCATGTGGAGAAGGTATTGCCAGGGTTAGAGATGGGGTCTTCAGCTTTTAATGGAAATACTCTGTGACTGAACTGGAGAGAAAAAAAAAACTTCTTTAGTCAGAAGAGTGGAGCATCAATCATAGTTAACTCATAATAGTTTAGGAGTCCAATAAAATACAAGACATGGTTCATCACTTTTATTTTGCAGGGTATTAAAACTATATATAATACAGGAACAGTACAAATACACAGTGAACCACTCGGTATGGTAGGTTCAAGGATTTCAGGATGAATGTTTAAAAGGTTAAACTCAGGCTCTGTCAGGTCAGATTTGTTCCCTCACTATCAATACATCTCTCTGGCTAATCTTTCTGTTACATACTTTAAAAAATACAATATATTTTCTACCTGTCTATTTGATAGGTTGCTGAGATGATAGAGTAAAAATTGACTGATCATTTTGTTTATTTCTTTGCTAGAGGGCTGAGCACAATAAAGATGTTTTAAAATAAAAATTAGAAGGCTGGTTTAAGATTGGAAAAAAATACACGTTCCACATACAAATTCCATTTGAAAAGAACAGTCTTGAGATTGCAAAGTGAAAGACCAGAAAATCCTAGAGAAAAAAATCAAAGGTTGATTGTACATATGTAATCTAAGTCTACCCCTTTGGTGTAGACACATTAGGGTATGGTCTTTAGTAATATGATTTGTATCCTATCTTTTATTCCATGGAATACCTTCCTCATTTACTGTATGAGACGAGCAGTATTCATTATGTGAGCAACTCCTTTATATTTTGTTGTATCCCATTAGGTCAGTATCTCAGTCTTAGCCTTATTTCTTCTGAGTTATTTAAATTACTCATCCTGCAGTTTGGCTGTCCACATTGCAGAGCCAAACACTTGGCTGTTTTCAGTGTACTGAGTATTGTGCAGTACCATATATGTTTGAAATACAAATCCCGCTGAGTTCAGCTGCAGGGATGATATTCAGTGTTTCTACAAATGGCAGACTGGATGCTCAGAAAATGAGAAAGAATTAGTGACCACCTCTAAAAAGTATAATCCATTGAGAAGTATAGGGTTTGAGTGTGTCAGTCAACAAAAGAATGACTAATATCTACAAGGCTTGAAAAAATAAGATACATACAGCTGAGCTTTTAAATGTCCCCATCTGAATTACAGAGTACAGATTGAGTTATACAATGAAGAAAGATGGATTCAAACTGAAGTATTGACAGAGAGAAAGGGTTAATTACAGATACTTCACTTTTCTTTGCACTTGAACCAAAAATAAAAGTACTGAAATGGGTATACAAAATGGAATTTTGTTGGCCCACCAAAGCTTGAATAAATATTTCAAGGGAATCTGAAGTTGTGAGATTTCCAGTCAAATCTAAAATTCAATCCAGTAATTCAATCTAAAATTATGCCTTAAAGAATCTAATTTTTGTCAGTTTAAATAACTTGGAGGTAGTTTATTGATGTTTAGAACTTTAATGTTAGAAGTTTAATCTCACTCAGGAAAAAATAGTTTGAAATTAGCTCACTAAGGAGAAAAAGATTTAACTGGAATATAATAATATGTATGTCAATATATCACAGTATTCATAGGTGCATAAAGTGGAGAAAAGTTGGGGGTTCAAAATTAGGATCTTAGTAGAGTATCAAGTTGCACTGATGAGTGATTAGATGGAAAGGACCTGGAGTGAGGGGAGGGCATTGGCACCAGCATACAGTAGTGTATAAATACTGTTTTCCAATATAGGCAAGAAATCCATGCTATTCAGTTATAAAATTAAGGACAGAGCTGGTAATCCAGTACAGTGGCTCACATCACTCTGCAAGCAAGATTTTTCTAGTTATAGGCAAAGCCTGCAACCTCAAGGGATTCACATGTTCCCCCTGCTACCCTGCTGCCTCTGGATGGCCCTGGATGATGAGAAGATTGCACGGCATTTTGGCCTGGATGTGCATGTTCACAACAGCTTCAGCCTAGTCTGCATGGATACTACTTAGAGCGTCATTGAATCGTAGAATCAGTATGACTGGAAAAGACCTTCAAGATCAAGTCCAACCATAAGACCTTCACCACCATGCCTGTTCAACCATGTCCCTAAGTAAGTGCTTCATCTGCACGTTTCTTGAACACTGCCAGGGACAGTGACTCCACCACTCCCTGGGCAGCCTATTCCAATACTTGAGTACTCTTTCCCTGGAGAAATTCTTCCTAATGTCTAACCTGAACCTCCCTTGGTACAATGTGAGACCATTTCCTCTTGTCCCATTGGTACTTTTATTTATTTATTTATTTATTTATTTTGAGGAGAGATGGACCTCCGCCTCACTACAACCTCCTTTCAGGTAGTTGTAGAGAGTGATAAGGTCTCCCTTGAGCCTCCTCCAGACTAAACAATCCAAGTCCATGACAGAGTATCCATCTGCTGCACAAACCTGCCCAGCACCAGGGCCATTTGCCAAGGAGCTGCCACCCCTTGACATATGCGTTAGTGCTACTTTAGTGTTGCAACCCCGCTGGACCTCCGAGCTGGCTCAGGCTTAGCTCTTAGCATCACTCCCCAAAACAGGGCAGGCACAATGTTCTTGCAGGCTCTGCAGTTTGGATGAGGGATTCTTCAGCACCTCTACTTTGACTACAAAGCTCAGGTTCAGACTTCACAGCATGAAACCTGTGTCATGATGCTCAGCTTGCAATATATCCACGATGCAGCTAAACAGCATAGAAACAAAACCGTGTGTGTGTGAGTGTGCATGAATGCATATGTATAGCTTTATATGTATCCCTATATGTATGCAATCGTGATTTTTTTTCTTAATGAAAGAATTCTTAACAAAAGAGATCTCTAAAGGGGAGGCTAAAGGTACATAAAGCACTGATAGATCCTTAAGAGCAATGGGTTAAGGTGGTGGGAGGGAGGAGGCCTGGTGTCTGAATGTCACATCTGTGGCCCGGTGACAGGCAGGCTGGGGCACTGGAGGCTAGAAGGATGGTCATATGATGGTAGCTGAAGTGTCAAGAGGGTACAATTTATTGAAAAGCAGATCACAAAGGAGAAAATCCTTCCTGCATATTATTAAAGCTATTGATTGATTTATATAGTGCATTCCTTAAGCAAAGCTCTTTATAGAATTACAAACTATTAAAGCTGAGTGAATAACTCACAATGAATAATTTATCTCATGAATTTAACCTTTCTTTCTGCTCATGAAATAGCCACAAAGAGATCTCTATTTCCTTAATTATTCAATGAATTTTTTAATGAACTTTTAAAACTCCACGAATTGATCACCAGGAACGTTCTGAGAATACAAGATAACCAAGCTCGCTCTGGGTCCTGGTTTTTTTGGAGACTCCGGGACACGTGGCTAACAAAAGGACAGGCACTGCCCCATGCAGTCAGGTGTCTTGCAGCGTGTGTCCGCTACACGTCTCAGCATACGCAGTGGTACCCGGGCTCTGCCTGGAAGACACGGGTTTGGGGAAGAAAGCATGACCACTGTGGCAATGTGGCACTATAACTTCTTTTTGTCTGTCAGGATGCATAAGTAAAGCCCCTGAATTTAAAAGCTGTGTCATTCTAAAAGTTCTTTTTCCATAAATATTCAGGTAAGTAATGTACAAATCTATTCCTTGAAATATTTGTGCCAGGATAGCTGAATTCTGTAACTATTGGTAGACGATAAACACAAAAGAAGAGAGGACTGCAAACTGTGACAAAATAGTTAGAAATATTTTGCACCATGCACTTGACCTACAGACCAGTTATCCCCTGGAGTCATTCTGCTTCATTTATATTAAATATCAGTCGTTGCTGGGTAAAAAGGAACTAAGCAGTAATAGGTATAGCAGGATCACTATAGAGTAGTTTATGGAGAGGACAATATTCTTGAAAAAGGAGTGGGAATGGAGGTTTCTTTGGGAATCTAAAGAGGAGGGAGTTGCAGCTCCAGTAATCCTGCCCTCTGTGCTGTAGCGGATATTATTTTGGGGGAGTCGGGTGATGTTCTAAAGTTATATGTAAATGCTCATCAGCCCATCGTTTAGCTCGTTTTGTTTCAGGTTGTTCCACTGGACTTCTTTAAAAAAAATTCTTCACAACTGAAGTTTCATGCCATGCAGATGGAGAAAAATGAGCATCCACTATAGCTTTGTGTTCTGGCAATGGCCAGTCACGTTTTAATTACAGAACAAACTTTCAAATATGTCATGATCACTATATTCTGGTGTCACAGCAAACAGGACTGAAGAATAATGCATTTTGGACCTGCTCCCCAGGTTGTTTTTTAGAGCTCCCAAGTGTTAATAGCCTGGGCTCAGCAGCAAACTATTTAATTTAGCTGTAACAACACCGCCCAGTCTTTAAAGCAAGATATTAACGCTATCTGTAGATTTTTTTTTTTTAAGATCAACTTATTTTGGTGTAAAGAAGTACAAAACGGCGCACTCAGCTCTCTGCTGAGTTTTCAGGTGGAGAGCAGCAGGTCTGAGCCTGTGCTTGTATGTGCTGAGGACTGCAGTGTTCCCTGAGGACGGCATTACCTGCCCTGTGAGCAGGCTGTGAGCACCAGCACCTCAGGCAGGCACGGACGGGATCTTCTCAGCTGGACCTCCCTGTCTCCTAACCAGCAGGGCTTGGGTCCGTGTCATGGAGCGGTCCTGGGGCACACAAAGCCGAATCCTCCTGGATGGCGCTAAACCAGGGATGCTCTTGGACCACACATGGGCTTTCACGTCCCAGGACCACGCAGGGACCAGTCCAGGACAACCCGTCTGGAACAGGTAGATGTCAGGTTCTCAACAGGGCTTTGTTCTCTAAACCCATTCCTATTTTCCCGCACTAAATGCAGAAGTATGCATAGCCTCAGCTAAGGAAAAGGCCAGCAGTCTGACTTAAATTCTGTTTGATGCCGTCTAGATATCAACATACCAAAAATAATTCATGGATAGAGGTAAAAACACTGATCTTCCTTTCTGATAAAAGTTTAACAGTCTCCTAGATCGTAATTACTGCTTAAGAAAGTGGCTATACTATGCAATATTATTAAAACACATGCCAATTATGGTAATGCATCATTGCCATCTTAGCAAGCTAAACAATCCCTGTACCTTCATAATATTTAAACAGAGATTTAGATCGTTCTGGATACCTGATCATGGTGCACTTCAGAGGTTTAACAAATGTTATGAGCATAAGTGTGCATCTCAAATGTATATTTATACTGTTGTGCATGGAGTAATGTGTCTTCAGGGTCCTATTGTAAACAAGCTGTCAAGCTTAACTGGGTTAGCCTGTAAAAATATCTTGCCATAAATAAATTGAAAAAAAAAAAAGAATTCAAGCAACCTATTCTAATGGGTTTGATTGGAAAAACTCAGAGGAAAGTATAATAATATAACGGTGCAGTCTTGAGCGCATTGCCTCTCACTGCCTCGGTACTTGCAGCTTTGGGATATGCCCAGATCTTGGCCACTTTTCTTTGTTCTCTGCTTGATGATGTGGAAAATTCCAGATTCAAATATGTCCAGTCACGCCCAGGTTGTTATTCATCTATTCCAGTTCACTCGTGTCCTGCCAACTTAGATATAACTAAAATTATCCACAGAGAGATGAAGAGTCCATTTGCCTGCAACACGCTTGGCACCGCAGCGGTAGAGCAAAAGTATGACAGAGTCACGCAGAAAAAAAGTGTCTTTTACAGACAGCCCAGGACCTGCAGAGGATTAAAAGTAATGCACAGAATCCAGAGGTTATTCCTGATGAAATTATAAAGGGAAAATATTAAGAGAGATCAAACCTAATTTATTTTGGCTCCTTCTCTGCGCGTGAAATCTCTGTTGCTGCGGCTGTTTGTCTCCTCTCTGTCACCCTCTTTGATCTACTTTGTTTTCTCATACAAATACTGTATGTAATTATGACATTTATGCCAGCCTTTAAAATAAAATCTCTTTTGTTTTGTGGAGGGTAACATAGTAGTACTACCAGACTTCTCATAAAGCCAGAGTAAAATGCTCTGACATCCTAACAGATGACAAAATAATTAATTTTATAAAACTTATTTTAGAACTTGCTAATTAAGGATATGAACTGCTCCCATTAAAACCTCCAGTTTAGCTATTCATTCTTTGTAAGAAACAAAATGGTCCCTGTTTTAGTCTTAGGGATGAATATTTTTATTCTTTTTTAATTTCCTAAATGGAAATTAAAGGTTACTGATGAGAGAGGCAAAATAACAATTTTTGTTTTCTCACTTTTCAAAAAAATTTAAAAATAACTAAGTCATGGCAGCAAAGTTTGAAAACACTCTGCAGTGCAAACAGTATTCAGTGAGGTTCAGGCAATGGGCTTATGAAAACTGATAGAGATGCATTTGGAAGATATTTCAAATTATTTTCCAGGATGCATTGGAAGATTTAGAAACTAAAAAGTTTCTCTCCCTATATGTCTCCTTAGCATGAACTCATACTGAGATTTAGCTTTGTCCTAGATTTCAATTGGTGCCAGATGCTCAATCATCTGCATCTTAGATAGCCACCGATGTCAATAGAAAGGAGAAAACGCATGCCACCATTCCAATTTGGTAGACCTCTTTTAGTGTAAATATGCATAATTTCAGAAGCGCAGAGCAACAAGGAGTCAACTATTCTGGAAACAGTTTCTGAACTAGAGACTAATAAAAAATATGCCTTGCTATGCTATACTAGAGAGGATGGAGGTGAGGAGTTCGTTTCCATCCGTATTTCTCAGCTGACTTGGATGCTAAAAATTGCTATTGTTTTGCATATAAGAATGAAGTTATGTAATGAAATATAATGATTCCTCTTCCAGGTCCATAGCATCAGGTCTTAAAAGGACTGTAGAGAATAGGAGGCTTCAAGAAAATCATTCTCTTCCTCTTGGGACTGGTTGGCATTCAACATCAAAATTTGCATATTATACTGAGAAAAATAGGCAGAATTTGACCTGAGGCTATTTCCATATTTTGAAACTTTCCTACTGGCATCATCATCATTCCGAGTTTTGCCCGTGTTGTATTGCTGTCTATGGCTGCATAGTGCTGCACTGTAAAGTTAATTGTAAATAAATTCATATTGTTTTTGTTCTCCTGACTAGAAGTTTTATCTCTGGACCAAAGCAGCTTGTCACCAAATAATAAATGCTTTCTGTTTATTCCCTAACCTCTGAATGAACTAAAAACAAATTATAAATATTGTAACTGTGCTAAAGGTATGGAGCTCCACTCCCCTTTACTTGACAAATGTAATTTTGTCTGCCAGTGGCATCACGTACTAGTTCTGCCCTGATGCAGTGGTATTATTTGATCTGTCTCAGCTGTTAATCAGATGAGGGGATGCATCTGCAATACCTCGACTTGTGAAGCCTTGGGGGAATCTCTCTTTGCCATAGAGCTGTTGCCACTGTGGCCAGTTGCTGCTCTCCAGATGTTTTCTCAGTACCAGGGGTAAGTGCTGTGATTTTGCAGACCCCTAGCCCACTTGGTCCCTTCCTGCTTGGGCAGGCAGCACTCTCCTTCTCCACTCCTGAGAGAGGCTCCTTCACTGCAGCCATCCTGATCAACCTAATCCTCATGCAGCTGCACTTCCATTTCAAAACCCCACACAACCCTGTTTCCTGAGGTACCAGCTGAAGGCTTTTATCTTTGCCTGTGTTAGCAGGCAATTTTACAGGGACTATGCCATAACCAGATGGCCTAATATGGGCACACTATGAAAAACTGCTGCCTTTTCTGCTTCTTTCCAGGTGTTGATTTCTTGGTGCCTGTTTTTGAAGGGCAGAAATGCAAATATGTTGCTTGCCTCTGCTGCACCTTGCCACTTCTTTTGACCTAAGTCTCTGTGCATATCTTGACCCCACAGACACCCCTCTGCCAATAAGATGCTGAAGATGCACGTATGTAAAAGCAGCAAATATGATTATTACTAAGACAGCATCTTTTCCTGATTGTTTGGTTTGCTTCTGTTGAAATTTGTAGTCTCTTCCTGGCATTTCTATAATGTGTTTTAACAGGCTGGATAACAGTATTTCCTTCTGCTCTCTCTGTATTTTATTTCTTCCCTGTCCTGTGTTTATATCCCATAAAACGTATACTGCCCCAACTGGAAGCTACTGTCTTTGACCTTAAAATCGGGCATAGAAACAGCAGAAGAAGCTAAAACTGAAGTTAGAGAAGACGGGTTCCAGACTATTATAGAGCAATTCATATCAAATAGCACTGGACCCATGCTGACATATTAACAATAAAAAGGAATCATCTGTGGAAGCAGAGATGGTAAGTCACAGAGGGCATATATAAGTGCAGCCTCAGAGCTATAAAAGCCAGACTGACATTTATCACTCTGTGCATATTGGAGCTGTCATGTTGGTCCTCAGATGATCGTGTTACTACCTTCAAGACATTTTTTTAGATATGAAGCAAAGATTAGAGAGGGAATGATAGAGAGAGAGAGAGAGAGAGAGAGGCTTGTTAATAAGTATAGGATGAGAGCCACAGAAAGGAATTAGCATTTATATTATTTATTGCCCCTTTTTCATCAGCTATACCCCCCCTTCTTTCTAATTTTCCCTTCCTTTGGATTTTTCTAGCCCTCCACTGAGAAGATCCTTGCACATTAAACCTAGTTCTGCTTCAGAATGGATTAAAATCAGTTTGACTAAATATTATGTTCAGTGAACAATAAATTGCACAGCTTCACACATTATTATTTGTGCTAAAAGCTATTATGTAAATATATTGGCTTATATAACCCTAAATAGGATGACACAGGAATGCAAAGATAGGGCACACATACAGATCTATTGAAATGATACTCTGTAAGCACATCATCTAATAGAAAATTGCGTATTTTCACTCAGAGGGCAGGAAAGAACCATATGTCTATTTTAGTGGTTCTGTCCTGAAATGATGCACTTACTCTTTTTATAATATTTTGAAATAAATACATATGGGACTGGTCAGATGTCAACAGTGGCACTGAAAAGAGTATGAATTAGTCACACTGGCACACAGGGCCCTGGAACAATGAGCGCTGCTCTGGAAGACCCTTGAATGCAAGCCTATTTGCCTCTTAATCCAAATGAATAATTAATGATAATTATCATGCTGCAGTTATTATCTGTGATAATAATATATCCGTAAGGTGAATAAATTCAATCTGCTACTATGCAGAAATGGCAACTCATAATATTCTTAAGAAATACAGATATAATTATCAGTATTAACGGTCAAGAAAAAAGGATTTTTATATAAAGTATTGCAGCAAAAGGTCTAAAGTTTAGCGAGAATGGATTTGATTGTGTTATGTTTATTTTTTAGCTGTCATTTCTGTGGCACGAGTTTGCCATCGTTTCACTGCTTATTTTCCCTTTTTTGTATAGTTAAAGCTGAAATGAGCACTCATTCATTATAATCTACCCATAACTTTTCCATCAGCCCACTGCTAGAGACGATCGGGCTTCTGCAGCCTTGCAAATGTCCCTGTGCAAACTGGTGTGTGTGTGGAGTTCACTATGCTGCCAATTTTCCTCAGCTACATAAACTTTAAAGTATTAAAGCAAAAATCAATAAAACCAGGTAAAACACTGAAAGGTCAAACACATGTTTGAGGCTCATCCAAAAACAGCCATAACATTTATTTTTGAAAGCACCGTAGGTGAGCTGTGAGCTAAGCAGAATAGTAGGCAATCATATTGAATCCGATCTCCCTCATCAGCCTTGTTGTGACAAAGGAAAATGGTAGGGGGATGGGTGAACGGGAGCAAGAGGAAGCCACTACCCTTATATTCTTTTTGAAATTGTTTTTATAACTCTTCATTCTGACTATTAAGCTTCTCAATTGCATAAATTAAAGACTTTAAAGACCATTTATGTTGAATTAAATTAATGATTATGACAAAGCTTTGAAATTCGAAGTTCATGCAGACCTTTAACTCACACCAGGAAGGCTTGGAATTTCCCTCCTCCTTTTCATCATATGATTTGAGAACTGGTTTACTCAGGGGAATGGTAATGAGATGTAGAGTTTCTCACCTCTAGGTCATCGCTTCGAATCTGGTCCAGGTTGGTAGGAACCAAAATTCATTATCATCTACTTACAGTTCAGTGGCCTATGCAAAATGAGTTGATGGTCTTTCTGTCTAATTTTCAGTGGGCAAATGTCCACACAATAATAAACACTAATTAGCACAGGAATAGGGCTGAAAGTTGTATTCCAAACATAACGTCCTGGGATTGTTGTAACAAACCCTTCAAACTCTGGCGCCTTCTGGGACTTCTTTCCAAAAGAGGGAGTTTAATTCTTTTATGATTATCACTATGATTCATCCATTTTTTTTCCTGAAAATGGGCAAAAGAAATTGCCTCTTTTTCTCTCTCTCTCTCTCTCTTTTTTTTTTTTTTTTTTTGTGAGAAAACAACAGATTTCCCTCAAAGTGGATCCTGACAGGTGACAAGAATAATAACGTGTAAGAGTCAGTAAAAGGATGCATTATTAATCACCCTGGGTTTCATTTAGGCCGTCAGCTCAGTGGGTGAGCTCTGTAGAAGGAATAGTGGAGGTATTATCATTATTATTTACTTGTCCACCTAGGAGTCATGAACCGGGACATCATTGTATTAAGCAATGTGCAAACATAGAACAGAGAGGTAGTCCCTGCCCTAAAGAGCATACAATTTAACCATAAAACAAGAATCAGTGTATACTTACAGGCAAATAGACATAGATGGAGGATTACGGAGGAATGACTTGACTATGCTTGCCAGTGTAGTGGTCAATCTTAAAGGTAGCACGATACATGCAGAATTAAAATGTTAAAAAATGATGTGAAACTTTTGGTAAGCATCACAGGAAAGAGGGATTCTGGAAAGGAGAAGTTGTATTTACAGATGTTTAAGCATTCATGAAGGCAGACTGAAGAAATAAAAAACACACTTATTTGAAAATGGAAGAAGATGGGCAGCGCAATTCTGAAAGCCATCCCTGTATGCGAAAGAAGTATAAAGGGGAATTTACAAAAGATGTGACAAAAACATGAATAGAAAGAAAGACAAGTAGAAAATAAATTCATGAAAAGCAAAGGAACGCACAATCTTACGTGAAGAAAAGGAAGCAGTGTACTATATTAGAGATGGCTGATGTGCCAAGGATGAGCACAGGAATGTCTAGGCTCAGGTTAGTAGACTCTCTGGCAAGAACAGTTGAGGGAGCAGAAACCTCTGCTGGTGAGGGAGGAGAATTATCTGTTCTCATTGTAAGCAAATGATTTGATGTTTTTAAATGAAATGGAGAAGGAAGTGAAAGAAAAGTCAAAGGTAAAGTTTTCTAAGATGGAAGTGGCTAAGGTGTATGAGGTGAAAGCCAAAGTGGCGTGTGAGCTTGAGCAGAGTAAGAGAAAGGCTGCGTGCAGGACCAAAGCACGTGGGGAGATGGGGTTGAGTGGGTCATTAGGGCATGCCAATAGGGCATGAGGAGGAGAGCAAAGACGAAATATCAAAGCCTATGACAGAATTGCTCTGTTGAGCAATATCTGTAGAAGGAGGAAAATGGAGAGGCAAGCCAAAACAAGGACGGAAGGTCATGATGTGTTATGTTTTCATGGAAGAAAGTAAAAAAAAATGGCAGAGACAGAAGTAGAGGCAGGAAAGGAAGTTTGAGAAATGAGTTAAAAGTGGTAAGGGGTCATCTGAGACTCTGTCCAGGGATTCAGTTAAGCTAGAGCTGGCTAGGTGGGAAGGCATCAGAAATGAAAGGAGGAGTTTGCAGTGGAGCTTGACAGCAAGGACTGACAATTCATGAAGAAGAAAGGATAATGTATATACTGGTGGTGAACCAGGGAGAGAAAATAGCACAATAGAGCCTGAACTGGGAAAGAGGAACCAAAGGCACAATGGTGCAGCAGAAGGAACGCTGCTGAGCCTCCACACCTCAGTTTTGCAAAGCAAAAGTAGGTGTCTTACTCCATATTAACTGGTGGTGGTACTGGGTGGAGAAAGGATGGATTTGGTTTCTCAAAGCTTCAAAGTGTATTTCCTAGATGTTGGGGGAAAGGCAGGTAAAGAAAGCTTGATTGCTCTTTCTTTTCAGGTGACAGAAAATTACCTACCAAAGTACATGTCCTGCTTCGACACCAGCACAAACAAATCCTCAAGTTGGTTCACAGATGACAGTATCAGCACTAAAGTACAACATAAATTGCACTTCCCATCACTCCAGTTAGGTTGTACCACAAATTTAACTGCAAATGTAGGCATTTTATTTCCTTTCCTTGGAATTCATGAAGTCTCTTTTGAAGATGGTTATAAACAGCAATGTGTAAGACCTATCAGAAAGGCTGTTTTGGACTTGTTCATCACTTTTTGTGCATGCTTACTAGATTCATAATAGATCCTTAGCATCTATTTTACATAGGCATTTTTTCATCTCAATCCTCTCCCTTTACACCCATCATAATGTTAATCTATCTTCCAGGTAAATCTTGAAGGCGTGTTATCCCCTGAGACAGGATATTTATGAATATACTATTTATTCATATTTAAAAGTACATTTCATAGCATTTTGAGTATGTTTTACACCTGATTTCTGTAGCGACAACCAACTCATTGCCAATGCAAATGATAATGCAATATTCTGTGAGTCAGACTTCACATAAGAGCAAGTGAGGAGGAAACAATCAAGACTGATGTGCCTATGGATGTGGTAGGCAGGTATCAGTGGTTAATTTCCATGATTAATTTTGGTGCACTGGAACTGTGGGATGTCAGAAGTCCTGAAAACAGTTAGGGTGAGCTCATCTCACTAATCTTCTAGGCAACTTTGCCCTTTCTACATGTTTTTTTGTGGGACAGTATTTATCTTTATCCAATGTATTACAGTTATGTTTTATTCAAGCTCATTATTGTCATGACCAAATGACCAAAAAGTAATCTTTTAATCTGATGTTTGAGCAAATATGACATCCTAACAGTCTTGCATCCTCCTAGTCTTACAGTCCTGGTAAATCCTTGATCTTCTCTCTATTGCTGCTGTGTTATTTATTGATTTAGAGATAGACAGTTAACAAACAGCAGCAATGTTCACAGGTAACATGAACAAATAGGGAAGAGCTAGAGATGATGCATGAGAGACGGCTGCATCGGGGTAGAGGCTGCCAGCAGGGAAGCAGAACTGGATCATTAGACAAAGAATGCCAAGGAATATAGGAAAAAAGGAAGAAAGGAAGAACTGTTGCTTAGAGTGGAAAACAAGTGGAAAGTCACACTTAGTAGTTGTGTTGCGCATGGAACAACTTGTTGCATTATTTCTCTCCTCTTGCTTTGAACAACTTTTCTAAACACAGCTTTTTTAACTCGAGGCACCTACACCGCAGTTTGGCAATGCTTGACTTAAACAAATGAGGTATATGCAGTTCTTCATTGACTGGAAGATCTAAATAGGTCTCAAGGTACATTTAATATTAAGCCTATGCATATATACTCTACTGATTTAGACGTTAAATGATGCGAAGGATGTCACCATTCTGAACCAAGAGAAATGGGAGATAGCCATAGGTAACAGGATATGAAATTTTAACTACTTGCCCTGAAAGTACCGCTGGGAGCTTGCTATGATACAGGGAACATTTGTTACTAATAGAAATAGTGAATAATAATAATTAATACAGCCTTGATATGCTGCATAAGAAGTTTATGACCAGCACATTTTTTTTTGCAGCTTCTCCTCTTGGTACACTCCTCTTATTTCAATGCACTGTGTATTCAATATACTGTGCAAGTATACTTGGGACTGAAAGAATTATTGAGCTTAAAAGAATTCTGGTGAGATGAGTAACACTGCAAATAAATAAATTAATAAATGTTTCCCAGACCATTATTTTTCTTGAAAATTCTTTGTTAATCTTCATTGTTTTCATTAAATGCATATTTAACACTAGCATGTATTACTACTTTTAACATAAATTGCAAGAGCACATAATGTACTGACTGAAATGGAGAAAAAAGAAGTCAGGGATAGTGTTTTGTTTCGTGCAGCAGCACCTTTGCTTCGGTATGCTTGCACCTGCAGAGAAATTAAGTAGCATACTCTATCCATGAATATTCAAGACATTACTGCAATTTCTTTAGAGTTCCAGAGAAAACATTTTCATAAGGAAATTGTTTCTCAGCTAATTACTCCAAAGAGCTTTAACAGCAGTTGCTACTAACTATTGAGGTAAAAACTTGATATTGCCTCTTTCAAAGATTTTCTATGGTTTTATCTTTCTATAAAGCAACAGTTTTCAAACAGCCAACTACTAGCATTTATCTGTAGGATATTATTGGAGAATACTTTTATTTATGGAAAAGACCCGTCCAATCTGAAAAAGCAGTAAAAATCTTGAGCTGTCCTCTTCCTTTCCAAGAAAAGGTAAAGGGTGTTTTTCTTTGCAGACCCAAGTTTGTGTATCAGCAGATACACTGACATGGGGATAGAATGATCAGGATCCTCTACCTTCTTCTGTATATATCCTACAATATCAATAAAAATATTGAGAAAAATGTAATTTTATTTCCAGCTTGTATCTGCATGACAATATGTGCTGGTGTAACAAGAAGAGAGTGAAAATCTTTGTCTGTATACACAGGATGCATAGGATCTACTCCAGCACCTATTGCTACACCAGTTGTCCCAGATACATAGATCCTGGCATTCTAGATGCATAGGCTCTATGCATCCTATGCATCCTTTATTCTAAATTTCTTTTAGTTTCTAAATAGTCTGAATCACTTTCTGGAGTAACCTGCATCTCCCAAGGGTTTACAGAGGCAACCTAAGACAAGTTGTTGCTAATTTAGGTATCTCGTGAGATTTTTAAGCTATGTTCTGATGTATTGGGTCTAAATTTAACACTACAGAAACAGTTCTTGATCATCTATAGCAAAAATCCATTCACTGCTAAGAAATAGACTCCATCGTGTTAAGGGATTTTCCTAGAACAACAATCTCATACTGTTTATAAAAATAAAATGCTAAATTATGCTTCTCTGACAAAAATATATTAAGTTATACAAAACTCTTATTTTTCATAGGCTAATTCACACCAGTGTCAGCAGGAATGATGTGACTGGATGGTTAGAGAAAGCTTAAGTGAGGGCAGCTATTCTTATGCCAAGTGGACAAGTAGTTTTTGTGCCTCATTTCCAGCACCTTGTGGATTGAATGTTCTCAGAACTGCTGTGTGAATGACATTATTTGTAATCTTTTGACCCTGCATGGAGACTACCAGGAAACACATAGAAGCAATTCAGCATTGCAGAAGGCTGAACTTCTGGAGGGTAAGCAAGTTTTGATCGATCTTAAGCTGATCTAATTTCCTCACCATCTCCTAGTCTACTTGGACACACAGTTGCTTCATTTGTCAACAGAAATCTGAGACTTTTGTCAAGGTCTGTTGGTACTAGAAAGATGCAAATGAGTTTTGGCAGAAAATAAAAAGCAAAACAAAACATGAATCTCAGGTTTAAGGTGGGAGTTTGTAGAAGGTACAAGAAACCTCCTTACTTCACTTCTTTTTGTTCTTCAAAGACAAATTTCAAAATCTTTTCTTCCCCAACAGTATGTACCCTTCAGGTGAGTTCTTTTCAGGGAAGACAAGTAGCTATAATCATTTGAAAGTATAAACTGCTTGTTTTCTCTCTGTAACGTCTCTGTTGGGCCATGAAGTACCTGTTCTTTTCAAACTGAATTGCGGTTCTCCAGGCTTTTAAATTCATGGAATCCGATGAGTGTTTTATAGTGCTGGAGCCTTTAAGTTCTTAAACATATAAAGATACCAGGAACACTTTGAATTGTCAGCAAGGGAAATCTGGGACACTTGCGGCCCCTGCTATGGGCCAATTGGGGAAACCCAGACCTATCATTCAAGCAGAAAATCACAGAGATAAGAGGACTTAAATCTTGCTGTGACGGAGGAGCAGAAAATGATAAGCGAAGAACATAATATTTTAGAATTCAGACATTTACCCATAGCTGTCAGTTCACATCTATCTAAAATACACTGTCAAATCTTTGTGGCGTAACCATCACAGATTAACTCCTGAGATTTGAATACCATTCCCATTTGGGATAACACAGGGTTTATCTGCAAAGTCCTTTGAAAAGTTTATTCAAACTGATGGTTCACCCAAGAATAAATGTCACGCTGATACACAAGAACAGAATTTTCCAGTTGACAGTGTAAGTCCCCACAAATTGAAATAAGTACTGTTTTCTTGAGGGACTATGAAAGTAAGTTGCTATGCCAAATATTTGATCTGTTCTGCTCTCTTGCAAGATATATACTCTGCGTAAAACACTCTCTGAAACGGGGCCTGCTCGTCCAGATGAATACATTATTCCACTGTGTGGAGCAAGGCTGATCTAGAGGCAAATTACTGAGCGTAATTTATTCCATATCCTTGCTGGAATAACTTGCGCTCCTGAGTCTCCTCAGATGTGTAGTCAGTAGGGAACTGTCTGGCTACATGAGGTTTCTTAATACATCTTTCAGCTAAATCAGACATTCAAATGCAAAATCCAGCACTCAGGGAGATCATCTGAATCTATGATGCTCCCTGGAGAACCAGAGGTCTATAAAACAATGAATGGATTACAATGAAATGTAAATTCAGTATTTTCAACTCTGGGAATGATGACGATACTCCAGTATTTTCAAGTGGTGTATATCTTCCTCATTCAAACAGTGGCACTTCTCAGCATTTATCAAGTCTGTAATACACTTTGGGAGAAAGTTTAAATGATGACTGCAATTAAAAATGCAGCTCTTATATGTTTTTAGAATTGACTTCATACTGGGAAATGTCTCCTTGTCCTAAAAATTTTTAGTAATGTGCTAAGCACTTCTATACAGGTTTACTTGTTTTTTTGTTTGTTTGTTTCTAATCTGTTTCAATAAATTAATTTTAAAAGATTCACTCTGCACTGAGTGAAATAGCTTAAGTTGAAATCAACAGGCAGAAAGCAGCTGTTTTATCCATAGTGGAGTCTATCAGGAAAATTTAGCCTATGGCACTTGCGGATGGTTCAGAGGTGGCACAGAGCTGCTACAGTGAAGAACAGAAATTGTGCTGCCAAGCGTCTGTGTTTGAGGTGGGATGCCCTGCTCATGCCGCACTGTTTTGAACTACCTGTAAGTGTTGCATAGTTTGAAATTTGATGTTGCAGTCCTGCAGGCTAAACAGGGTTAAGCAAAGTAGCTTGAATGGGAAGGGAGATCTCAGCCCCACGCAAACCACTGAAAGGCAGTTGATCCTTCTCTCTGCATTTCTCCCCTGCTTTTAAGTACCAAAGCAGTGTGATAGTTTCAGCTATCAGATTTGTGTCTGTGACTGACAGATAAACCCTTTTACTTCACGTCTGTCTCCTCCCTTCCAAAGATATTTTTCAGCTATCTCTGTCACTTCCAGACTGGGACGTATATGCAGGTTATCATCAGCGCAGAGGAGCCCCTCGACTGCCCCTCATCACCATATGAAAGAGGACAGAAAATATGTGTCAGCTCTGCCGGCAGGTGTGACGCTCAGACAGAGAGACTCGTCTTCACTCCGCTGCCGCCCGTGACGGCTCCTGGATCACAGCTCCGTATTGCTGGCGATGAAGCTCATGCTAGCTGCAAGCCTTAGGCACACATCGTGCGTGCGTAGGGGCCGTGCATCCACCCTGCAAAGGGGCTGTGCTATACGGCTCCCCAGTGCACCACTTCATCCGTGTTTCCACCAGGAAAGAAATGATTTCACAAGAACCAGTGGTGCGTGTCCGTGTTTACTGCAAGGCGCCAAGAACAGATGCTGCATTTCAAAGACCCCTAAAGCAGTGTGATTTCAGATGTTCTATAAAAGTGGAAGTGGTAGTCATTACAGAGTTCATAACTGACAAATATAAGTGATGAAAAGCTCTAAGATGAAATAATTTCTCCTTCATGTTGTGCCACCGACTGTACTAAGCTAAAGGCCAAGCTCTTCTCTCACATACTCCAAAGCAGCTCTTGTTGACTACAGGATGTGCCCACAGGATTTAACCTTTAGCTGTTGAATTTTCTGCGGGGCAGCTTTGTTTCATTTTTTACCTGGAGGTAGTGAATTTAATTCTGATCTGGGCTCTACAGTAATGTCTGTTTGTAGTGACAACGAGATAAAAAAAAGTCTCACTTAAAAGCAGAGTTTTTAAAAAATCAGATTTTTTTTTTAAACAACGTGTTCAGGGAACTGAGCAGATTGTGTATTCACCCTGGAATGAAAGAAGAGTTACAGAAACTCTCAGCATGAGTGTAAGGGTGTCAGAATCCTCCCCTTAATCTTGATGCAGTTTAAATATTATTTCTGGCTAAGAAGTATTACCTCTGAACCAAACATGTGACTTAAGGATTACGGGATTACGGGTTCCTGAGCTGATCCAAGTCAGTTTTATACTTGTAAACACCGTTTGATTTTGGTGGAGTCAACTGATATTTTCAATAATGCAGTGAGAGCAGAATATGGAGAAGAGTATTTATGTGCCTTTTTAGAAGAGTCCAAGAACTGTGTTGGTGCATGAAGGAAAACTGCTGTTGTCAGTATCAGTGAGGAGAAACAAAAGCATTTGGCTTATAGCAGGTATCTTCATTGAAACTAGTAGAGGTGTAAAGCACAGCTCAGTGAAAGAGATAATTTCCCTGAAAGATTTAGCACTGAACAGTATGTGCAGTTTCCACATTATATGGGGTATATGAGAAACACTTTTCATCCAAGTGCTAAGACACTACACTTGTTTTGCTAAGAACCCCTCTTTATGCTAAAACCAGAGAAAAGGATGGAAAAGAAAAGGAATTTGAAAAAGTACATTTCTAGTATTTTCTCTCTCACAAATTATCTAAGGCTAAGCGAAAGGAAGAAATACACTGGAAGGTTGATGGAAGGTTAAAATATTCACAGATAAACTTGATTTATTCAAACCTTTTGAAGTCCCAAGTTACACGTTTAATGGGAGCTGAAAGACCTGAAAAGAAATCTGCTTGTGAAGCACAGCAAACTAACGTGGAAAGAAAGAAAAAAAAGAAGAAGAAACCCTCCATACTTCTTCAGCTTCTAGCTTAGCTCTCACTGTGGGGAATCTTGCTGTGGAGAGATTAATCACTGCAGCTTAATAGTATCTCTGCTGGTTGCTCCAGGATAGCAACCAGCTACATAATGCAGCAGATGCATTCTGCTTTTAATATGGCACTCAGTGTACTGTGAATGTGCCAAAGCGATTTCCAGCTTACCATGGTGCACCACTGACCAGCAGATGCTGGTAGCATGTTACTTGGCTCTGCAGAGGCCACAGATTCAGTAGGAAGATGAATTCACCTTTTTGTCCCCTCTCCCTCTTTTATCCTATGGAGAAAGCAAAAGGACCTTCCCCTTTGCCTTTTCATCTTGATCTCATTCGTTTTTTTTTGTACCATCTGTAATAGGTGATTTGCTAAGTGGGAGAATTCATTAATGAAATAGTTACTAGTAGTTGATTATATCTCCCTCTTTATCAGTATTGTTTAGTTCCCTTTGTTATTAACATCAAAACATCTCCAGTTCATTTCAATCTTTATTGGGCTAAACTTCCCAGACTAATTTTACTTCTTTATTTCCTCCTTTTGTGAATCTCCACAGTATGGCATCATCATTTCTAGTGGTTCAACTTACAACAAAGAAAAATCTGACAAAAAAGTCTTTAACAAAGTAGCACTTATGTAAGATATCATATGGAAATTGGTACAAGGAAAACTATTCAATTACAGATGCAAAACTAAGTTTCTGGAAGGGTAAAACCAATCCTTTTTTGAGTTCCTTTTCTTTTTGTATCAAGATTTACAGTCTTCAATGGAATGCTCTCCAGATAAAATGGTTAAAAGGTTCTTGACTTAAAAGAGTTGATTTTTTTTCCTCAGGCAAGAAAAGTGGACAAGTTTACTTAAGTGCTTTTCAAAGATGCTTTCACAGATGCTCTCATCTTCTTTGTTTTTGTCTCCAAAATTCCTGAAAACAGCTGCTGCGACACAAGTGCAAAGTCATTTTGATCATTTCAGTGGTAGGGATAATGTAGCTCTGTGAGCTGTGAAGAGGGCTGTCTGAAGAGGGTAACCTCTTCCAGAAGCAACAAAGGAAACGAAATAGAGTGGTCAGCAGTCTTTCCTTCAAATCAATCATCAAATCATCACAGAATCATCAAATCATCACCCTCCTCCACAGGTTGAGTAGAGGACTGAGGAGCCATTACCTTATGGGGACTTCCACACGAAAAGCGTATCTGCTGCATATGTAGTAGAGCTATTTACACCGAAACACTCGTTTGAATTTGCAGTGAAACAAAACCTGAGAAAAGGCTGCTAGGTTTTCTTTGGCAAAAGAGATAAACTAGTTTCTTCAGTTGCTTTTTACAAAAGAGTAGCATTGGGAGAGGCAAGAGCTGCTTAAGGTTTAAACATCAGTAGTAAATCAGGTAGGACTTAGCTCCAGGTTCAGACACTTACTTAAATGTAGGTTTTACATGTCAGCTAGGTGTTTCACTGTTATTCTCAGTGAGAGTTCAATAAAGTTGTCTTAAACATAGATGTATACTACCATGTGAGACCTTTCAGAGTATCTTGCCCAGGATTTAGGCATTAGATTAGGTTAGGATAGGATTAGGTTAACCATGAGGCAGCAATGTGCCCTCATGGCCAAGAAGGCCAATGGGATCCTGGCTGTATCAGGAGGAGCGTTGCCAGCAGGTGGAGGGAGGGGATCCTGCCCCTCTGCTCAGCTCTGGTGAGGCCGCACCTGGAGTATTGCGTGCAGCTCTGGGCTGCCCAGGACAAGAGGGACGTGGAGCTTCAAGAGAGGGTCCAGTGGAGAGACACGAAGGTGATTAAGGGGCTGGAGCATTTCTTGTATGAGGAAAGACTAAGCGAGCTGGGCCTGTTTAGCCTGGAGAAGAGAAGGCTGAGAGGAGATTTGATCAACTTGTTCAAGTACCTGAGGGGAGAATGTAGGGAGGATGGGGCCAGGCTCTTCTTGGTGATGGGCACTGACAGGACAAGGGGTAATGGGTACAAGTTGAAACACAGGCAGTTCCACCTCCCTGTGAGGAAGAACTTCTTTCCTGTGAGAGTGACAGAGCCCTGGAATAGGTTGCCCACAGGGGCTGTGGAGTCTCATTCTCTGGAGATCTTCCAAACCCACCTGGATGCCGCCCTGTGCCACATGCTCTGGGTGTCCCTGCTGGAGCAGGGAGGTTGGACTAGATGATCTCTAGAGATCCCTTTCAACCTCAACCATTCTGGGATTCTGTGATCTAGCTGCCGCGTAAAGGGGTCAGGGGTCTCCCATAGCTCTTGTGTCATACTTGCCAGCCTTTTGTGGACATTTGAAATGCATGAGAGTTTCTCAAATGGTACTAGACACCTGTATTTAAGCAGAAGTATTAAATCCTGTCAGTTTGTGCCAGGTTTTGCATTGACTGTAATAGGAAAGTGGATAAATCTGACACATAGACACCTACATATAAGTTCCGGTGAATCAAATCCCTCTCTTGGTGTTCTCCAGTTTGGTTGTTACCAGTGGCACAAGGCTGCACTTCATGGCTGGGCAAAAATAAATAAAAAAGCAATGCCTCTTCCAAACATCTTCCAGTCAGTTTTTAACACAGTAACAACAAGTATTGTTCCACAGGGTTTAAGGAAAGTACAGGAGGAAATAAAAAGACAGCATGTTGGCCAGAGAGAACACAGTGATCTGATAATCTACTAATTTTTAAGAGATTTGTGCAAACTCTGCAGACAGAGAGAACTTTAGGAAGGGATTTAAAGGAGACTGAAGAGCAGTTTTTGTAGAAGTTGGCCATCTTCTAAAAAGCAGCAAGGGAAAATTGAGAAGCTGTTCATTTGAGAAGGTAAAAAGCAGTCAACAAGGACTAGCATCACTGATAACCATTTGTCAAACCACTGCCTCCTTCATATGCAGGAGTTTGGAGGTGAAAAGCAGTAGCTCTAAGACTGATGTGGCTAGGAAAATGCCAAAAAAAAAATAGGATTATGGAAAGAGTAAAGAGTGAAATGATGAGGTTAAAAATGACAGGAAAGTGTACTGTCTGCAGCAAGAATTGGGGCAGGAAAAGGTTAAATGCCAGAGATAAAAAGTGATAAAAGACTTCACTGTATAAGTGGGCAAGAAAGGCCTTCTTCTGTTTAAAAATAAATTCTACAAATTGTATTAGTTTAGATGACAGTACCTAGGCAGAAATCCAAGCTCAAGACTTGTTTATAGGCTTGAACAGTAAGTAGGTGATGGTATTTTCCACAACAATCAAGAAAGTATCAGGGAGGATGTGGGAGAGCAAAGATTAGAGGAAAATGCAAATAATCATTTTATCTGTCTGTTCAACTAACATCTAGGCCTACTTTGTAGCTTCCTGAAGTCCCAGTGTGGCATAGAGTAGGTGACAAACATTCAAAATGAGGAACCCGCCAACGATTATTCAGGTAGAAATTTCAAATATTCCTGTATATATTTCTCCACTATAAATAACTATCTGCAATTTCTGTGTCCTAATTTTGTGATGAAAGTTAAAAGAAAAAAAAAAAAAAGGAAACACTTCAACAAAAGTTATACTTTTTTGGTAGAATGTAGATAATTTGGGGATTAAAATACCCACTGCAACACAAGCAAAATGTGAGGGTCACAATCTCTCTCTTCAAATGTCATCTTCTAACAGGTATCTGTTTAACTAAGTGACTACTCAAATTTTTGACTTTAGAATTGAACATCAATTATATTACACCAAATTAATTTTGTTTTTCTAAAAACCATACACAATACTTACCCTATTCCTAATGAAAAGACTTGGAAGGTAGTAGTGCTGGTAATACTGTCGGTGTTCTGGTAAATGACATGAAGGAGATGTGCTTGTCTTGTCTTGCCTCTTCACATATTGGGGCACAGTTCGTGTCATTTTGCTTTGGTTACATTCAGTAAAGGATGAACGCAGAGGAAGCATTATTGTTTATGATGGCGTGTATATTTTAACCGCATATATGCAAAATAGTGTTTCACTTTTCTGGTACCTAGCTGCTTGATTAAAAGAAACAAGTTACAGTGGTGACTGCAGACACTGTACCTTGTAAATTGTGTTTTAGAATAACTGCAACAAACAACATGTTTACAGCTAAGAGATACTTATAAAAAACCCTGAAACTTTGATCATGGGGGATTTTAATTTCATAGATACTTACTGGGATAACAAGTATGCAAAACCTGTTAGGTGGGAAGCATGTTTCCAGAGGCAATGCATAATTGCTTACTTACTGAAGTCAGTTTATTGACTGAACCTCATGATCAGAGGCTCTTGGCACCCAGAGCTAGGAAATTAGCCCATCTTGATAAATAGAGCAGGGCTGATGTAGGGATCACAAATTCACAATACAGAAAAGAAAGGAAGGAGAAGCAGCATAATTAATTTGGGCTCAGTGGAAGTTTTGTAGAAGTGAAAATACTATAAGGGATTTTGATGGAGATAACTACAGAAATTAGGGATGCTTTCCTGGAAAATAAATATATCATCATTTCATTTCACAGTATGAATTACTAACACATTAATTTTGAGTAAAAGAAATAGCTTGTGGTAATATGAACAATTGAATGACACAAGGTCTCATGACTGTGTAGAAAACCTGGTGCAGAAAAAATGGGGATTATTTAAGAAACAGTTGGACATGCTGCAGTTACAATTCATTTAAGCTAAGTCTCAACAGGGGGAATGCAACAGAGACAATGTAGTTAAATAGAATCACAATAACAACATTCTTAAACGTCTGCTCTGGGAAGGGAAAGGTAGTTATACACAGTTTTTAAAAATTGTGGAAGTGAAAAGGATAATTAGAGAAGCAGGAAGAGATACTGTCTCTCAGGTTACTGAGCATATTTCAAGTATGAATAAAGTATTCTTAACAAATGATATATTTGCAGCAGACTGAAAGTGAAATGGTCCCTGAAAACTATTAGGAACAATAGGAATTTAAGAGGAAATAGTAGGTTCTTTTAGAGTTATACCATTCCAGAAATGGAACACACTGAAGAGTTGTTCCAAGACATGTTCTTGTGTCTTCTCTGATGGAGAAAATGCTTGTATGATTAAGCTGAGTGAAGCCTGGCCATCAGGATTAATCATAACTGTGACAGAGATGGAGGATACAGGATGAGAGCTTCATGCCTGCATGGCTGTGAAAGCTTTACACAAATGAGCCCTGCTTCTGGGGAGGTCCTACAAGGTCTTTAGACCTCTGGTAAATATTTGCGCTTTTACAAGACACTCCCATAGGAGTTAAGGTCTTGCGTAGCTTTCTTTAAGTTTTAAAATCAAGATCTTGCTATAGCCTGAATGCAGTAGTAGATATGACATAATGCTCCAAAATATGAGAGATATGAAGAACAGTCTCAGAGCAGTCTTTCTAGCCCAAATGGTCACACTGTTTCACAGATAACGGGGAGTGAGTAACAGTTTGCAGAATCAGTCAATGTGAAAGTTCCCTTAGCTATGTCACCAAGAATACCATGGCACCATGGCTGCCTGTCTGGAAAGCAAACAAATTGGAAAATGCAGAGATGAATGCAGCAACTATTGCCAAAAAAACCCCAGTCCTGTGTGTATGTAATGCTGGCATGGGTGTCTGGAAAGCTATATTTTTCAGAAGACAGTCCTCCCTTTACATATTCATTTTTCAGATCAATTTTTTTTTTCTTTTCTTGGGCGGGGGGGTCAGCGAGGTGTTGATGTACCTTTATATTAGCTGCAGCTTAATAAATTAGAGTTCCGAATACCTCAATAGCCTCTGGCAATTCGGATGTGGGTAAAATTGTCAGGGAAATAGAAGCTTCTTAGTTTTCCGCTGAAAAGTCCTTATAACTATTGTGAGCTAGGAAATCATTACCTGTGTAACATGGTGCGGTTTGCCTGAAGCACTAATCCTTAATGTTCATTTACATATATATATGTATATACGGGCATAAGTTAGAAATCTCTAGTGTAAGTTAACAAGCTTACTTCTGCACTCCCAAGTGAGAGCTTTGGCCAACAAGGAGGAATAATGCAATAAAAAGCACTCCAATGTGCAGTAGGTGTAAAGCTATCCAGTACGATACTGTGGTGCAGTCAGGGAGAGAGCAAACTCTGATGTGCCAGTTGGATGGAGCCGTGCTTACAAGTACATATAATGCAGGTTAGACCCAGGGAGATGAATTCAATTTTGTTCCTCCCTGTTTACAGAGCTCTGAGAATCCACAGTATGGGTCAAGATACATTTGCATTTGGTGGAACAGTAGCTTATTCTCCACATCACAAAAACTGCAATAGCAGTGGGCTGCTGCTGTGTGGAAAGACAGGCGATATATCTTTTTCTTTTTCATTCCCTTCTACATTTTTAAACAGTATCCTTGGAAATCTGTGTGTATTTAGTGGTTCTTTATTAATCTGTCTCTAATCTTTACTTATTCATCAGTGCTGACAAATTAAGAAACAATGGCAGAAAGCCATTTCATCCAAAATACAGCAAACAGGTCACCTGGATTCCTTAAAATTATTCATGAAATCTGCCACCCTTTTTATACAAGAGAACCAAGTCAGTCATCACGGCTCTTCCTTCCATAGCCTTACTGTCAGTAAAACATGGAGATGATTTTAAACAATCTCACTATTTTGTCTTCAGAATTGTGTCCCATCATTGTCCTTTTGCATGCTTAACCAGTTGCATATTTTTCAGTCAGTACAAAATGCTCATCACGTGGTGTTAGTATGTGCATGAGGAAATACACCTCCCAGATAACATACTACTGCATGTTCTTGTGTCAAAAAGCCTTCCCTCATGACAGAATAGTAAATGAAATTTGCAAAAACAATGTCAGGCAAAAGTAGAGTATGTTAATCTGATAAAGAAAATAGTATGTAGCTTGACAAATTAATTATTTTTATTAAGAATATGACTCCACAACATCTACAGTTGCTCCTATATGATGCAAGGAGACATATGTTTAAATTTCTCTTCCCATATTCTACCATAGGATTCCTTTGTGAAAGGGGTAAAATAGAAGAATAGAGGAGCCTGAGCTATGTAAAGGAATTAGGGCCCTAAGACAACTGGATATTGGCTCCATGAAGTAGGACATACAAGCAGAAGTTCTCAAATTTGGAGGAAAAAAACACCAACAGTTTACAATTTGTAAATGAACTACATTTCTTTTTTTATTATTGCTATTTTTCTAGGCAAAATTGAAAAGTTTTGCAAGCATATGGTTTAGTATTTTATGTTAATATATAGCTTACACTTTTAACTCTACCTTTGCATACTTTAATCTCTGAAGAAAAACTCTTTAAACTAATTTTATTAGAGAGCTTATTGTAGTTATGTCTGAATGCTATGACAGTGGTCAGCTGTTTCTTACTCAAGGCCAGCTCCTTTTATAGAGAAAAAGAAGAGTAGCTCTGCTTTCAGGTTTTAGCATAACTTTTGATGGGCTAAGTTGTAACTAAATAAAGTATTGAGCATGTATAACAGCAAAAAACAGAAGAGGGTATCATGGAAAACATTTTTATTCCAATAGAAGTTAGCAAGATAGAATAATTATTAGCTCTGTTTTGTTTCTAAGAAAGGAATTGGATATGTCTGCATTCTTCCATTAAATTTGTCTTATGACAATAACACTACATAAAAAGCAAAATGAGCCCTCCATCTTGTGGATTCAGCCTGCTGGAGGACTACCATCGGGTTTTAGTAAATTGCTTGCTATTGAGCAAAGAGAAATACTAAACCCTGACACAGAGGGAAGAAAACAAGTGAATATACATACATACATAAGCAAATCTGACAATAGAGAAGAGCTATGCTGAGAGCAGAAGGCCAGAGAGGCACAGTGATTTCATCCAGCTGGAAATCGTGTCTGTTCCAATATGTAGTCACTGCTATAAATGTGGCTTGGTAAAACTTTTATTCAGTAAGGAAACCTTCATAAATACAGGCCTTCTGCATTTTGCTGGAACTGCCACATAAGGGCATGTTGTCGAAACGTAACTTTAAATAGCTTGTGAAGACATCCCTATGAATTCAAAATTACTGTACTTGCAGAAAAAGCAACAGTATCCATCGGTAAATCCTTTAATCATAAGCATTAAAGAATAGTTCTTCAGAGAATCACAGGCTGCTGACTAAAGTTTACATTTTCTTGAGCTGCTTTTGGTGCTGCTAGCTATTTTTCTCATACACATGATGCTGATACGAAGTGACACTTGCACCTGTTGTCACCATCTTATGGTAATTAGCATAGTGCCCTAAGTAGTAGCAGGGCCATCACATCCAAACACAAGCCATTAACATATTGCAGCTGTCATCAGTAGGGAAAGCTAATGGAGTTAGTGGATTTGCACACTACTGCATACCTTGGCTCAGCTAGCATAACTCCCCATATTGGGGTCATTGGGGATAGGAAAAAGAAATGTGGGATGTAGCCAGTCAGGAGTGAAAGAATACATTTTACTGCAGGTTTACTTTCATGTATTATGCATGTCCTTCAAGGTCACTGCATGATCATTTATAAGATTTTAATGAGATATCAAAGTGGAAAGAATGGAATGTAATTAATGTGATCATACGGAAAAGATACAGGTATAAAATAGCATGCATGAGGCAGTCAACAAAAAGCGCGAGTAGCAAAGGAAAGAGAAAGATTATTTGGCCAGATTTCAGCCTGTGAAACAATAATCTTTTCTACTGTACTTTCAGACACTTAACATCCTGCCAAATGATTTTCTCCAGCTAACAACAAAATAATGGAGAGAATTAGAGAAAATGGATTCTCTCCGAATCTAGGCTACGTGCATTTGGCTCTGCAGGGAGAAATGGGCAGCTTGTAGCAAAAAGCATGCTAGTCTGATAGAAATGTAACTTTTGTGCGTATTTTATGTCTTATTATTTTGATTCTTCTTGATGGCAGAGGTCTCTCAGTCTCTAACTGCTGGTCTGGCTGGACCAAATGAAAAAAGGAGACACGTGAAGGAAAAGCCCAGCATATTTTTAAGCACTTTTCTAGAAACTTTTCTTAGGTTCCTTCATCTGTGGATGCCTGAGAATGTGCAGATAGATCCCTTCCCATGAGAAGCCCCTGAGGCGTTTCCTAAGATTTCTGATTATTGCAAGGCTATTTTGGTCCCTACCCTGTTCTTGCCACACACTCTTTTGTCCAAGGACTCATCCATATATATGTTTTATTATTGTTTTTTTTTTATTATTGTTTGGGAGAGAGAACCTCAAGTCAGTGGATGGTGGCACGAACCATTGCTACGATGATGCCCACTTTCTGTGTGCCACTAGCACTAGTTTCTGCTTAGGAGCTGGCACGAGCTCAGGTGAGCAGAAGGGGAGGAGTCACTGTAGCCCCAGTAGCACAAAAGGCAACACAGTCTAAATTAGGGACCAACCTTCTAGACTGGTCTAGACCCTCTAGACTAACCCTGGAGACTACAACCTCTCCAGTTCGCCTTGCTTTAGTCTTCGGCAAACCACACCAGGCAACCTCTGCAGATGTGGCAGAGTTATGTGCTTAAATCTGTAAGAGGAAGCAGATATCCATGCTTGGAAATACTTGCCTTATTTTATATCATTTCCTAACTTCTTTGTGCTATGTACCTTTCCATGAATATAATTGTTTGGAAAACAAGTCTATCAAAATCTACTTCATGTCTGCAGTGTTTCCAGGAACTCTTCCTAGATCTATGCCGTCGGTATGAACCTAAAGCACTACCATTGCTACTGAATTCTGAATGCTGAACTGGGTACCTAAACCCAGAATATTCCACTGGAAATTCTGAACATCCTCATCTTGAACTATTTTTTATGTTTACACTTTGAGTCATCAGCAAACAGAAGTAGCTTCACTTTTGGATCTTTTAGCATAAAACTTGCCTAATTTCCATTTATTTTTTAAATGTCACCTGTAGGATTTTTTATAATTTTAAAGAATCCTTATTTTTACTGCATAAAGTAACTTAATTCTCCCCACCCTCTCAAAAGGATTGAAAGGAACAGAAAGGAAAATTTCAACACCTACAAACAAGTGAAAAAATGAACTCCAACAAATAAAGAAAGTGTTTTATGAAAACAGGGACGTTGCAGGAATATACATATATGTATATTTGGAGAGAGATGTTCTGTTTAACCAAGTTATTTGTTGTAATTTCTATGTTAACTGAAGTTTCAAATAATCACAGATACAGTAGGTTGCTAGCTGATTAGTGGGAGCTTTTGTATATTAAACCATTTCATTTGCAAAGTGAGTGAATTTCCATTTGGAACATCCAGGACAGGAAAAAGCGCATGGACAGCAGTTCACAAAGAACTGGAAGTCATGAATGGGAACTCCAGATTTGGCTTTTAGGGAGAATGATGAACAGACTGAATTCTAACTAATTCTTGTTCAGGTGATTGCTTTACTTTGGTCTTTTTCTCCTTCACTTCACTTTCTGCTTTTCTTCCTTATTTTATCCTTACTGCTTTCTTATTGCTCTGCCAACACCAATTCCCATTCCTAAGATACACTTCACTTTTGTCTCCATTATCACCTTCGCTCAATATAATACCACAGAAATATCTATTCGGAGCCACGACCTCTCTGGAGGTGATGGAAGAGAGAACCATATGGATGGCATCTTCCTCCTTGTTGAAGGAGCTATTTACATACACAGAAAGTCCATTTCAATCCCCAGCAATGTCCACACATGAATGTTTAGGGACAGATCCCTTGGAAAACCCACCTAGCTCAGGACAGACATATAGCTGATTCCCAAGTTATATATGTGCTTATCCAGCAGTATTTGGTAGTTCCAATAACTCCCTAACCTGTGACTCCCTCCAGCGGTCACTTTACCAGAGCTAAAAAAAAAAAATTAAAAAAATTGTAAATTTGTCTAAAAAAAAATGGGCAAAAAAAAAAAAAAAAAAAAAAACCTGAGAGGAAAACATCATACAGATACCTGAGACAAATAAAACCAAGAACTACATTGATGAATCTGTTGCCACAGAGGACCAGGAAGGAGTACTTGCCTTACAATGCTCCACTGAACACAACCCATCAGTAGATGCTGCAGGGAAACGGCCACCCTGATACCCTTCCACTGCTGCCAGAACCTCTTGTTATTGCCCTGCGTGGGGCCTTGTAGTATCCTAGTTTATAAGAACTGCTTTGCAGCTACCTTGCTTTCTTTTCTTTTTTTTTTCTACAAAAAGGAGTTCACATCATTCACTTGCACAGACTGGATTGTGAAAATAATGCAAAAGGGAGAGAAGGGTCATTTCTGAAACAGGCACATGGCAAAAGATTCTGAGGACATCACCGAAACCTTCCCGTTTCTATTTAGGACCCTGTGTAACCAAAACCAATTTTTAAAAGATGGCCATTTGGGGAAAGTTGAGATAATCTCAGGCCTGGAAAAGCAAACAATTTAAAATTCATGAAGGTACATCTTCCTATTTATAAAAGGTTAAGTTCCCCTAAGCTATGAAAGAAAAACACCCTCTGAAGACCTGGGAAGGCAGTAAACACTGGTGGCAAGTGACAGGAATTGATCCTGCTTTTCTGTGCCTGTCATGTCTCTAAATTTTATTTCCACCATTTCTAGGGTGCTATGATAAGAGAGACAGGGATAGAAAAAAGGACTGAGCCGAGGCAAGGCTATGGCCTGAGGGCAATGGTACCTGGGTCTCTGACTTTTCCTCAATTAGTAGGTCTCCCTGCCTGACTGTGAGACGTGCGTCTAACTGGGGACTTGGGCTGTTGCAAGGTATTGATTAGCCATAATGTGAAGTCAAATCTGAATAAAACAGCACTGTGATCAAAAGCCTTTCATTGGAGACAGCATGCCCTCAAAGTCAAGGGTCTGCAAATTCTGATGAGCTCCGTTTCCTTTTTGTCTGAGGAGATTTCCACGGTTTACTCATAAAGGCTCTCTTGATAGGAATGTCCAGTGGGCCCTCTGTCAAAAAACCTGATGTCTCAGATTTGACAGGTGCTTGTTAGTTTTTCATCCCAGATCACTCAACATGCACACAAAACCCGAAAAGATGACTGCTAATAATGCCATGTTTCAAGTTGGCTGCCTTGTCATTTTCACTGGAAAATCCACTGATTCAATCGCTAACATTAAATTGCCTGCATTAAAGGAAAACAAAGCATAGCCAGCCATGAAATGTATTGGTTTTCTGAATGCTACAACTTGCACAGCTCAATACAATTCCTTGCATTGCATTATTTGATTGGAGTATTTTATCCAGACCGCATGTAAAGTAAAACAAGCTGCTGCTCCTCTTTAAAGTGAAAAAAAAAAGAACAGAAATAAAACAACAGAGATCTGTTTTAATGCATTTTGTCATTTAGTGGATTATAGCTTTCATCTCACTCATAATGTTTGTAAATGAGGATCTGATCTTCCAAAACTATACTTGCAGTGAGCTACAGCCTTCCCAGTAGTGCCAATCCATTAGCCAGAACCTAGATTTCTGTCCTGTCCTTGTGACTCAGGGTTTATTTCTACGAGGAACTAAAAGGAGGAAGGAGACTTATTTGTATGGACTAGAATAGTGAAGAATTTACAAGACAAGGTTTTCAGTCAACAGAAATTATAATTTTGGTAATAATTTCTCTGGACACAATGGTAGTCAGTCAGCAGCACACTTTGTTTCCCCACTGTGTAGTTCAGAATCTAAACCCCAGGGTAGAACAGTAACTGTATATTAGTGATAGACTATAGGAATCACTGGAGGCACTAAGTGTTCGTATTCAAGGTATACATGAGATGTTAGAGATCTATTGGTAAAAGAATAAAAAAAAGACCAAAGCTTTTCACTCTCTAAACCAGCATAAAATCCTGAATTTCTTAATTATTTTTGAGAGAATTAGACATTACACTGTATTGCTGAAATGGCTATTGACTCTGAGCTTTTATAGATATTACATTATATCTGAAAGATCTAGTCCTGTCTTTTACTTGTAGCATTTGGTGCTTCTAAAGAACTAGCTGTGCCATATATCAGCCAGAATATATATTAATATCCATAATATATGTCTCAGCAGTGTCAGAAACAGAGAGACAAACCATGAATTAATATTCTTATTATCACTACTGTGATAGGTATTGTGTGAAGGTGTTGCTTCTTCGCAGCACTTTACACAAATGCCACTGGGAGAAGAAGAAGCCGCCTCCAGGTAGGCTGAGATGAAGTGAGCTGCTTCATCTGGACCATGCTAGAGTGCAGGTGGCAGTGGGCTGCAAACAAAAATGTGGCTTCTATGCCAAGCAGGGCACGGAAGGTAGACCTGTTCTCTCATAAAATGCTTCTACTCATGGGATGAATTATATAAGTGTGTTCTTTGGGAATCCTGACCATGGAGGTAGCGAACTACCTGCAGAGGTCTTGCACATGGTGCTGTGGGGACAGGGACACTATACCAGAGTGACAGTGCCACTGGGGGCTCAGGGCAACCCTTGACAAGCAGGACACTGACTTCTTGCCTTGGTTACACTGACTGGCAGATAATTTACTTCGGTGAGAAAGAAATCAAACAAGAAATCCCCCCAAAAATCCCAAAGAAGCAAACTGTCTCAATCCAAACGCTGCTGCCGCTGAGATGGTTTCTGGCTGGGGCACGAAGCTGCAAAACCCGTTCTTTGCACGGCTCCGCTCAACTCCTCCTTTTTGGCAGCTGCAGGCACAGCTGTGCAATCCCTGGCTAATACATGCTCTGGCAAACGCACACGCACCACACAGAGAGGAGGGAGAGAAAACAGGCTGTTTTAACCAAGCTTGGGACAAAAGGGAGCCTTAGAGCAGGCGCGTCTGTAATGCGATTTGCAGCATCCAGATGCACAGGGGCAGGAACACGAAGCCTGGGCCCTCGGGTACTAAGCCTGGGAGATGTTCAAGGCAAGGCCCTGCTGCAGGCTGATTTGCACCACTATCCACATGAAGCTGGCTGGAACAAAATGGCTTTTTTATTCCCCCAACAACCTTCTTCTGTCACAGGAAGGTTGAACTTGAGTAGGCTTTTCCCATCTGCAGATGCCAATAAATGCCCAAGGTGTGAGTTATTTCTCTAGGCTGTGAGCCCCCGTTCCTCGCAGCACTCCACTTCTAGCCCTTCCCAGCACAGCTCAAGGTTGTGAAAGCATAATGGAACCCAAAATATTTCTTGCTGCAGAGTATTCGTTGTGGTAAATGTCTACTATAGCAATAAGGCACTGAAGCCTGTGCATTAGCAAGCTATTAGTGCATGCTGAGAGTGCTCTGGTTGCCTTCTAATGCACCCTCTGCAGTGGCCATTACAGAGTATGACTCATTATTTTTACATTTATTTCACATTTTAAAAAAATTCCTTTTCAAAACACTTTTGCACAATTTCAGGAGATGTGTTTTTTCACAAGGAAAAAATGTTCCTTATGAATAAAATGTGAAGAGAAAATGGTAGGCATATTATATAGCATATCTGGGTAAATCTGAAAATAACTGATTCTTTTTTACTCTGCTCTCTTTTCCTGTGGATTTCTGGGCTATCACAGGCTGATCCATCCCTTCTCTCAGAGTCATCCTTCTGCCTTTGCAGTCTCAGTTTATGAGTTTATATGTGTAACCATTTTATTTGATTAAAAATAGTGGGTACTTTGGCAGATCCGGGACATTAGTTTATTCCTTGTTTCACTCCTGAAAATTGCAAAATGTCCATGCAAGTCATACGCTGATCCTAGAAGGCACTGTATGCCCTCAGGGGCAGACACTGTCACATGCTTTTTCCCTGAGCATCTCATTTGTGCCTCTGTCCCATAATGGTCTCCCCTCATCCTCTGCCCCCACAAATATTTAAGGTTTTGCTCTTTTTGCTTATTGTTCACTGGATGCTACATTGGAGTGACTACGTGTCAGATGTGCAGTTGTGAAAGGTAGTGTTGATGCAGGCAGGTTTTAATTACGACTGCCACCCCACTAAGAAAAATAAGGTAATGGTCAATTAGGCTTGAATTTAGCCTGTCTAACCTATAACACCTAACTGAGGTGATCGAATTAGGACTTTAATTGCTGTAGGCTACCTCAGTAATCAACTGAAGTTACGATGTGGGCTTCCAAAATGTGTTTCAGTCAGTCTAAGGGCTAAATCATCCTTTCCTTTACTGCCATGGGAAGAGTTTCCAATTTAATCAGCTAAATTATGTGTGTAATCTGACTTGGGGTGAACCTGGGCCCTGTTTTTCCCAGTGCTGCTTCACTTTAATGGTTACGTATCTACAGTGTGAATGTAGGTTCTTAAAACCTCAGCTGTCTCCCTAATACTGGAATGTCAAAATAACTGTGCATTTTACTGTTGGTCTCTGAGTAGCATGCTACGGGGTCCTTTGTGAAAATGCCCTGGAGAAAGGATGTTTAAAGAACAGACTGAGAAAAATATAGAAACCTACAAGACATTTGGCAGGGGAGCATGCAAACATCACAATTCTTTGCAAAACAGTTGTGCATGTGAGAAGGAGAAGGTAGCACTGAAGCCATTTTTTTGAAATATAGGATACTTTAAATATATATGGAATCAGACACTCTGATACTGAGCAAAGCTGACACTGAAGGAATATTCAGTGTTATGTTACAGCCTCTGAAAACATAACAAATGTCAGAAATTCCTCTTTTAAAGAGTACTCACTCTTGTTCAATAACTTCAGCTGTCAAAACGTGGGGCTGTATCAAAAAGAGTTTCACAAAATCAAAAGGTTTGTTTCTTAGCAACTCTGTCAACAAATTTAAATTGCTGCATATCATGGCTGTTCCCTAATCATTTGCATGCAAGATTTGTAAACATGGGTTTTCATTGTGCATCCTGCTGTCATGGCTGGTGCGGGGGTCAAAGGAGACAAAAATCTAGGGCAGGGGCAATAAATCAAAAGCAGTAATATCAGAAAAAGTTCTGTGTTGCTTGCTTGACCGAAATCTACTGTAGTTCACTCTGCCATGAAGTAGAAAGAGCAGAAGCAACGAAAGTCAGTCATAGCTCTAATATTGCAGTACACCACAGGGTTAAGTCGGAAGAATAAATTTCCTTTTGATAAACAATGAGGATCAAATTTTAGACTCGGTTTACACAGTAATCTGAAGGCCCATCTGCACTGCAAACAGACATATATATGCTAGGTGAAAATAACATTGCTTGTAGCTCTGTTATACTGGTACTGCACAGCTGAGGTATTTACCTGGCATGGCAGGAAGATTTTTGCAGACTGAACTAATGCAACTGCTGTGCTAGATACTTTAAAGCTTTTCTGCTATATCCAGATGAACTCCAATCACATATATCTCCCATGCATGCTGACATACCTTTGACCTTTTATGTTAGTGTCATTAAAGGTGGTGGGTTAAGAAGTGATGAATATAGTCTATTTTAATTTTTATGTGGTTTCCACTGTATTTATTATTTGCTGAGTGCCTATAATGTGCATGGTACTGGAGGACACCCTTTATTTAATGTAATGCATTTTAGATCCACTTTATATAATAGATTGAAAGTATATAATATATATATAAGCCTATATGTGCTCAGCATAATACAATAGGCTGAGAGCATATGCACACTTTATATGTTTATATTTTCAGATTTAATGAATTCATCTTATCTAATGGCTCATATATAAAATCTCAGCTCATTTCACGTAATATCTCACTTATAGTTTTAGTGTTATTTATTTGCATTGTAGTAGTCCCAAAGGCTCCCGCTTTACAAAGTACTATGAAAAAAATGGAGTAAGAGATAGTCTTAAGAATCTACAGTTTACAAAAGCAAAGTGGTGGGAGGGTAGGCATAAAATGCCAAAGGAACATACCTGAACTCATAGCCTAGGCATGCAGTGGGGCCAAAAACGCTGATTTCTTGTGTCTAAGCCTGTCTCACAGTCACCTGGAATAGCCTGCCTTTTAGATAGCCATGTCCTGAACCTTCCCTCCGTTTTCCCAGGGAACCCTAAAATCCTCTCCCTGTACCATCTTATATCCAAGATGTGAGGGCTTACTGGGTGATAGGATATTGCATATCTAGCTGCCCCTCCATGTGAGTGAGAGGAAAACGTGCATTTGGGGCACCTCGCAGCAGCATGTCCAAGCCACAGATGTGGAAGTCAGTGCATAGGGGCCCCAGATGCTTCCAGAAAATCCTGTGTGGCTCAACCCAGCCAAAAAGCTGGAAATTAATGAAAATTACATCTCCATTTCACTGTCATATCCTTGAGATATATACCTTTGAAAGACTTGCCATGCTAAGTCCATGTTAGTCCTGCTTTATGAGTTGGAACATAGGTACCTGCTGGATCTGAATTTGGAACTGAAGCCTCATAGTAGCATTGAAATAAAGCAAACTCACAAACCCAAAACATAGAAAAGAAACCCAAACCACATTCAAAGCATAAAGCAAATTGTGGGAGAGGCGAGTCTGGCAGTTTCCAAAGGCATCAAATACAAACATGAATTAATATGCAAGTTTACATTCTACAAAGAAATGTCACAATCAAAAACCATCATGAAGAGATGGTCTTGCCTCATTTTAGCTGATATCTAAATGACCCCAGAGAGTAAGAAAACTTTTTCCCTGCATCTCATTAAAGCAGGTACAGAAATACAACAAACCCGTGTTATGCTGTTAATCAGGTGATGGACTACAATAATATCTGAAAAAAAGGGATAGATATGTGTAACAGATGATGAAATCCATTCTCTGGTTATGGGAAGACATAACAAAGGAATTTCACTACTAACCAGAAAAAAAAAGAACAAATGTTAATCAAATATACTAGCCAAAAAGAAAAAGATATGATCCTTCAAAGCAGTTATTAGTTGATGAAATGCCTTGCAAAGATTAATATTTAATGGAGCTGAGTGGTACAGGAGGTCAGTGTAGTTGTTTTTCAGCACCAGTATCTAAATTTGACTCAGGTCATGAGTGAGAATAATTTTTGTGCATCTTTACCTAATCCCTCAGTGGCCACCTCACAGTCTGGAACAGGACATGGTCCCTTCCCAGAATATGACTGAATCAGGGACACAGTCCTGCCAGGGACTAAGCTCTGCTGAGAATAGCTAAATGTCATCAAACTTCAGTACCAGGCAAACTCAGCTCAGAAATAGCTGAGAACAGCTCAGAACACATCTTAGCCAGAGGATAAATTCAAAACTTGACTTGAAATTTTTCATTCTTCTCCTACCATGGCTACTTGCTTCTATGGATGTTAGATTCTCATGTTCCATAGTGCTTAAATATCTCCCATATTTTTAAAAAACATGAGTAAAGTGAACATTTTAATTCATAGCTACTAAAAAAAAAAGTTCAGAATGAAAGTATGCAAGATGCTGTGAGGACTTCCTTTCCTCATAGTAATCTACTCAAAATCACTGTAAATTTATCTTTTGCTTAATGGCTTTATAGCCTAGGAAAGAATTAAAAAAATGTGATTGTTGATTACTATCTAATTATAATGCAGGGAACTTGTTAAGAGGGACTTTGGGGAACATGACTGGCCATGACCTAATTCCCATGACGGATATGCTACTGTAAATCAAGAAAGAAATTGTAGCCAAAGTGGGAAAACAAGCACACTGTGTATTGCAGCTCTCTCTGTTCGTGTAAGACGGCTGCGTTGCTTCTTAATGGCACCCGTAGAGTTTCCAGAAGGAATCAGAGCCCCATCAACAAACAGCAAAAATGTCTTTTTCCACCAGAGTTAGCAATGTGGATTGATTTTCTGATGATGCACACGAACCTCAGCTTTTACAAGAGAGGAGCACAGGAGACTTGCTGACACGGCTGTGACAAACGACAGAGCTTCTTCGTATCTGTCTGGAGAGCATTCTGCTAGAAGTTCCCCATGTGAAGAAACCGACCTTTTGATGTCACAGGACTATCTCTAGGTGCAAGTAGTGCCTATATAAGAGAAACAAAAAATCTTCCAAGTAGAGCTTGCTCAGATTAGTGGCATTAGTTATTCCATTTAATAAGCTACTTTCTGTATTGACAGCTAACTCAATCTTTCCCTATATCTAAATTTTGGTGCAGACCTCAAAACCGCAAAAGGCTGAGATACCTCATGATGTTACAGGAATTATCAGTAAAGAAAACATTTTACCTGCTCTTATTGATGTAACAGATCTTGGCAAACTTCTGCCTATATGTGTGATTGACATTTCTTTGACTTTGTTGTATGTCCCCAGGCTGGATAGAGCCACAATGTGGAATTGTGAGGGGAAGTGCAGCCGATCAAAAATTACACTCCTACCTTTGTCAACATTGTAGTGCCCCAAGATTGGTATTCACATTACTGTGACAACTTAACATCTCTTTTGTTCTTCATGCATTTCGAAAAAATGTAGATTTATAAGGAAAAAGAGACTTGTGACCTGCTTAACTGTGAATTTTTGTTAACAAATTCCAGTTTGAATTAGACAAAACATCTCAGAAAATACCTACTCTGAATTAAAAAATTGATGCAATGAAAAGATATCACCACTAAGCTGTTCTAGAGATTAATTTTCCTCAATATTAAAAATCAGTGTATTTTGAATCTGAATTTTTCAATTTCTATGGAAGGGATTTGATGGTTACTTGTTGAATGGGCAGAAGAACCTTTGTCAAATTCATCTAGGTTCTTTTTGGCTGAGATCAGTTATTCAGGCATTTTCTTTTTTTAATTCCTTTGGCTCTGCAAGTCTTCCATTATAAGGCATGCTTATGACATTTTTGTTGCTCTTTTTATAAGGCATCTCCATTTCTCTGCAACTCTTTTTGGGATAAACACAGGATTTCAATATTGATACCAATACTACCAAGTGTAAAAGTCATTTAACTCCTACAACTGCTACTTGTGATCTATTTATACAAATGACAGCAGTTGCACTTTTGGTAAAGTATCCCATTGAAAATTAATTCTCTTACTCTGATATCTATATATTTTTTCCAGAATCACTGCTTCATAAGTTTTTCCTGGCTTATGAAATGACTCTTGGTGTTTGTTTTAAAATACCTGATGTGTATATGTATCTGAAACATTATTTCTTGCTTGCATGAGTGCTTATTAAATGCAGCTCCAGAGCAGTTTTGGTTCTCTTTGATACACCTGTTCTCTGCAACTGATATCATGTTTGTGACAGCGTCTAGCTATGGAAACTGCTTAACATCTCCCCACTGACTTTCTTAAAATCTGTAAAACAAAATGTCCAACTGGTAATAATCTCATTTATTTTAGGAATTTGTTCTTTCTTTGCATCGTGTTTTTTTTTTTCTTAAAAGCTTCTTTTCTTTGGTTGAAGAAACTTTTTCAGCCCCACTTCTAAGGAGGGCTTTGATCAGCAAAACTAGCAATGACTTCCCCTGTCACAGCCAGCATATAAGTCACCTTTTCCTTCCAGAAATGCAGCGTGCATATGCCAGAGTCAGTTCAGAGCTGTCTCTGATTGTACCCTGGATACTAAAATGATGCTATTTCTATTCCTGCAAAATCTTACATCACTCTCCTAGTACTGACACTCTGGTCCCACAGTCCCTCAGTCTAAATTGTGATGATATTCAGTATCTCTCTAAAGCAGTGTTCAGTCTGATAAAGAGGTATTTTTTTACAGGGAAAGCAAGTATTTTCTTTAAGCAAATCTGGCTTTGAGTTTAGCCTTGAATTTGGCAAGCATTTCCACACAGTTTTTTTTTTCTTTTGGACTCCGATTTTTCTTTTTCCATTTTTTGAGATTTCTTCCACTGTGTTCTTGTTTGCACCCCAGTGACAACAAGAAAATTAGGTCACCACTTCTTTTTTAGGTGCAGACTCTGATCAAAATGTTAAAAATGGTTTTGGATGTGGAAATGTGTCTGTGAATCACAAAGCTGCTGCTGCTGCTGCTGGTTCATTTTTAGTTGCGGCGTGCTTGTGTCATTCTGGAGTTGCACTCCTCTTTTGAAGACCAGATGTGCGAATCAGGATGTCTCTTACACTTGAATCATCTGTATTTGCAGCTGCAAGTGGCATGAAAACAGCTTCTCCTGCTTGAAAGCTTATCATTTCAAGCTTTCTTGATTTCCCCACGCAAGACACGGTAACAGAGTGCCATCTGTAACCTTCTGGCAGTGTGCCAGGGAAGTGCTGGCTGGAATAATTTCCAGCTTCACACCCAATTTGTCATGCAAATGCAAACCTCACTTAGGTGCCTTTAATAGCTGGTATTAAAGGACTGCAGCAGCACCTTGGAACCCAAGCTAAACTCGTGGAATTTGTGAAGAACATGGAGCCTCTTTCTCTGGTCATCTCACATGAGATGGGCAGCAGCATTCCCACTTTACGAAAGGATGTTTTGGGTGGAATGTGTCTCACTTAATAGACGATGAGACTTGAAGCAGTAAGCTTAAACTCTCATATTCCTTCTTTTGAATGTAGATGGGCTGAACTCAATCCCTCTTGACTTTTCTTACATTACTTTTCTATTTACATTGTTAGACGAATTTAAATACTGTGCATGGAATATTTCATCTTCAGACCACAGACATCTAGTTGTAACATCCTGCCAAATGGCATTCCATACTTCATTGCACTAAAACTGCAGTAAGGGAGTTTTCCAAAAGTGAGAAGAGTGTGAGGATCAGAAAGCAATAACCCCTTACCCGCAGCTCTGTCCTCCCTCCTCAGTGATCCACTGATCAGATTCAGGAGACATGATTGAAATCCTCAAACTGAGAGTGAAAATCACAACCACAGAGTAATGGAAATAGTATTAAGGTAGTAGTTTTGGTTTTAATAGTATTATGATAAGAAATATTATTGAAGTAAGTAGGGATAAAGGCTCTTTACTTTCACTGTTCTCATATAGTAGTCTATGAGCTTCTAAGTGCTTCTCTGTCCTTGCCATCACGTGTACAATAAGCTTCCAACTCACTTCCACAGAATGGTTCACTTTCTATTTTCAACACAATAAATCCATTCATTATAACTAGATAAATCAGTGAATGAAGCACATTAGATGAAGCACTAAGCTAGACAGGTTCTCCTATGGCTATCTGCTTTGGTGGAGCTGACATAAAATCTGTATTGACTTTATTAATGAATCCACCTCCAGCCACAAATTTTATGCAAACTCTCATGGGAATGCTGGCATTAGCTGCATTTTCCTGCTCCTCACGCAGTTATGGTCTACAGATGTTACCTACAACACCTGCAGGAAAATATTACTGTGAGGAAGCATCTGCCACCCAAACCCTGTCCTTGAGCTGTAAGATACTTTTGCCTTCCATGCAGCTCTGAATGAGCCTCTATTTGAGAAACTGCTGCAAATGCAAGCCGCAAAAAAAGAGATGCCTCTGTGAGGACAGGCAGTTTGGCTAACAGCTTCATTTCAAAGAGATTCCACCCACACAGGGTATCACAGGTTAGCACTGGCTACTCCTTGGGTTGCGTTGTGCATCCCTGAAGCCAAAGGTGGAAACCACCCCTTTGCCCCATGCTCTAGAGCCGGTCCTTTCTGCCAGCAGGGACCATGCGAGGGCCTGCAGGCTCCCCAGGCTCACGGTGCTTTAGCCTCACCTTGGGCAGGAAGGATTTTTCTGCACTTTAATACAAGCCTTTGGATGAACCAATAAAGGGAAATATACAGCTGATGTACAAGAGGGTTCCCTCCGAGGGTGAGTTATTAACTTCGCCTGTGAGAGGGTTTTGCAGATTTGACCAAAGTATCAGGTGGCCAGATTTCTTGAATTTTTTTTTGTCTCTCTCTCTCTTTTTTTTTTTTTTATCTTGCAAGGCTGTTCCTCACTTATATAGAATTTTTGGAGCACTATCCACACAATGATCTGATGAAACCACTATAATTAATCTGTTTTTTATTTCATCTGCATGTAATAATTAAAACAAATAATAATAAATAATGTATTATACCCTCCTCAAATGAGAAAAAATAAATGTGCATAAAACAGGCGAGGAACGCCTGGCACATTATCCTTACTTCTGTATCGCTGATGAAGACAAGCATATCCCTGTTGTTTATCTGAAGTCTTTTAAGCCTTTCATCTAATGATAAAACACTGAGAGGTCTGTTTGTTATGAGAAATATCAAGCATCTGATTCTGAAAATATCTGGAACCACTAGTAATATCTCTTGTCCACAGTAGATGTTGAACACAGACATTTACCCCCCCCTTCCCTAATAGATGCTGTTAGAATAGGCTCCTATAGCCTTACAGTTATAACATTTATAATCGACCCACCCTCTTAGCAACAGAGAAAGAAAATATGCTCGCAGCTACCTTAGCTGTCACTTAAATTTACACATTAAACGCTGTGGAATCATGTTTTTTTCAGGCAGATGGTGTTACTGAAAGGAAAGAAACATGAGAATCTCTAATATTCAAGTGTCTGCTGCCCATTTTCTTAATGTTCCTGAATGAATGTTTGAGCTTATTATACTAATAGAGGCCTGCCAAGTCTTTGGATTTATTGCTCCAAATCAGTGGAGTCATTGTCATTATTAGGCCAGTTGCTAGTCAATACTAAAAAGCATTCATTAGCTGCAAATGACAGAAGTGGTACTACTCTATAGATTTTTTTTTATTGTTGCCCAGAATGTATACTTCCCTTTGGAGGGAATAATGGGAAAAGAATTAAACAAGAAGCCAGAGAGGATTTTGCCAATAAGGAGAGCGATGCAGTAACACTGACTACACTATTGCAGAGTTTTATCTCATTTTTTCCCATTTTGTGATATTCATAATGATTTAAAGGCAACAGGAATTGTGTCTGTGGGTAACTGCTGCATAGCTTTTAAAAACAGTCTGCACATTTTAGTGTGAAGTGAGATTACTTCAGGGGAAATACAAACACCCTTAGCTTCTCTATAGGTTTTGCTCTTAGATGGGCTGTTACATTTTGAGGTCCAAGAGCCACAGACTCCTCTCAGTTGTGTGGTTCCTCAGGCGCAGACCTTTCCTCCACTGTGGATATTTGATCTGTTTTTGCATATTATGAATTTTAAAAGCTCTGATGTGGATTTCTCAGAGGAGCTTGGTTAGGTGCTCCAGGTCTCTAGTGGAGACTAGGCACATAAACCCTCTAGGTTCCTTTGGAAATCTCAACTGCAGTTCTTCCCAGGGTGCAAAGAAAGAGCAGCTTCCAAAGAAGGTGGCATCTAGTATGTTCTTTGTTTGCAAAGTAACAAGCCTGTTACGAAAGCCTTTCTGCTTATTTAGGCTCCTAACTGGGAGCCGCATTCTTCAGCAATGCCGGCCAGTAACGATTACATAAAGAGGGTATCTTAGGATGGGAGGTACTATGACAGTGCACAATGGTTAAATAAAAACTGCTGAATTCATGTCATAGCTGTATTCAAAGTGCTCTTCATCATTTAAAAAGAGATGCTGCGTTTCTTCGCCCAGCAGCCTGGCTGCTCTCCCTTTCTTTTAAGGCTTATATGAAAACAGTGAAATGTTCAGCTGAACATTTCTTCCAGTACAGCATTAGCATGGTGACACAATAACCAAAATAATTATAGTTCTGGAGCATTATTTTCTTTTTAAGCAGGCTCTTCTCTGAGAGAAGAGCCTGCTTAAATTGGATCTTCAAAGAGAAATGTATTGCCACCAAAATAACAGTTGATATTTAAAAAAAAGAAAAGAAAAAACAGAACAACAACCTAAAGGGATCTAAGCTTATTAGTGAAATATTAAGTTTTAAAGATCTAGGCAATTTCCAAAGATCTTATAATTAACAAAGGAAACATTTGGAATGCATTGTACTTCTGATTGTTAAAACTGTCATAATTCTATTAGCAATTTTAAAAAGAAATACATTAGAGAAAATATTGCCTCCTTGGAAATTTTCTCCACTCCCTTAATTAGCACAGCATTAACTGCTCTTTTGATAAAAGGCTCTGTCTTTCTCTTTTATGAATGACAAGTAAGGACCTTGTCCTGAAAATCTCTTCTTATGCAGTTACTTAATCATAAGCACATGAACTATATATTTTTTTTCACATCATTTGGAGACTAGACCATTGAGTGTCTGGTTATGTGAGCAGTTTTTGCCTATGCAAAAATGCTATTGACTTCACTGAGAACAGCTCTGCAGATGAATCTTTATAACAAATCCTAGCTAAAATTAAAAAAAATCTTTTAAATATGTATATATGTAACTGATTCTAATTCCAAAAAAAAAAAAGGAAAAAAAAAGAGAGAAAAAAAATACTCTAAAACACTTATTCAGCAAAAGCTCTTGCTTAAATAATTAAAGTAGATTGTGCACAATGTATAAATTTCTCTCTAAGATCCTTTTTGTCCATGGAGAGTTGAAGTTTTGTTGAATCTCCTATTTCTAACTCTTAAGTCAATTTGTAGGAGGTGGTGTGTAAAAGCACTTTAGTAGGGAAAAACAGCAATCTCAATGCATCAAAGTTAGGTGATAGCGGGGTTATCACTCCGTGAAAATCACATAAACATTCCACATATGAAATATTATTCATCAGGGCAAAACCCTCCAAGGGTTTCAAAGATGACAATGGTGTCATGAAACCTTTTTTGAAAAAAGAAAAATGTATTCCACTGCTAAGATTGATTCTGTAACCATGCAGCAGGCAGTGTGACGAGGCAAGGAATGAACATAATTGAGAAGAGAATTAGCAAACCTTAAATATCTGCTGCTGCAATATCATTACCCATAAACTTGCCCTTTTTCCACCCTCTTTTCCCCAAAGACTAACATCCCATAAGTGTGGTGAAAAAGAATGCATTCTTTCGAACAGCTAAATCAACAAGGTCTCACATGAGTAGTGTTGAGTGGTGTGGTTGACTGATTTCATGAAAAACTAATCAAGTATTCATCATTGAGATCAAACACTTCCCAAGTAATTATTATCAAAACCAATCTGATAGGACCCGGAGAAGTGGCATTGCTGATCTAATCAGAAGTAGAACAGAAAGAGTTCTCTCAGCTTTTGCAGTGTTCAGGTATGAAAGCACAACAATGTAATTGTATTTTATAATTAAGAAAAAGAAAGCTGTCACGGTTATTCCAAATCAATCATAACAATTGTATTTTCACTGGTTATTTATAAGAACACACATTTACAAATTGAATTCTTCATGTATGAGCATGAGTATTTTAAAACATAGAACAGATTACAAGAAAGTATTAAAAAAGCTACCTGAGTTAAAAAGAAAATGATTATGGGATGATAGTGACTAACAGCACTTCTATATCCATTTTTCTAAAATTATTCATATCCTTATGATTCATTTTTGCTACCAAAAGTAAAATGCAGGATAATGTTTTAAAAGCAAAATGATATTTGCTGTCTCATAATAATATTGATTAGAGGTGTTGAGGGTAAATTAAGAAATTTATAAGGTATACAAAATGTTACATGTATTTAAATCTGACCAGAAATTGGCACATAGTAGCGTGGCATTTATTTGTGTGATCATGGTTTTCAGGCAAGAGCCAAAATGCGTTTGAAATGGCAGTGTGCCATGCTGCCCTGCCCTGACTCATTTTGGCCATAGAACATATCTAACAGCTCGTACTGGAAAACAAACTAACAAACAAACACCCAATAGGGTATTGTGCTTGATGATGCCAGGTTACAATCCCTATGACACTCATAAAATCTATCAATCAACCTTTATTTAGCATTAATGTTATTTGATTTTGCAGAAAATATTTTTTCATTGTGCATTATACCATATCTGGGTGACAGAGACACTCAGAAGAGAGGTCCTTTTTCAGGAATGTGGTTGTAGTTTCCTGAGTAAGGAGTTGAAATTCTGAAAATGGCAAAACTTGACAGATTATTTGGTTAATGTATGAATTACTGTGGTTATGGAAATATGGTTGTGTCATTTTTTGGAAAAGTGTTGAAGAGGAATATGCCAGCATTTTAGAATAGCTTGCTGTTATGTAAACAAAATTAAAAGGAGCCACACACCTTTTAATTTGGTGCTTAATTCTGATGTCTTTCCTATTCACAGAAATGTGAATAAATTACTTTATGGAGCAACTGAGAAAAAAGAAGATGGAAGAATCTGGTCCAGTCTGGAAACTATTGTTTCTTATCTGGTAACTATGTTATTTCTATGCTAATTTTGAAATTATAACAGTAAGAATAGGATTCTAACCGGATAGATCACTGGAGAAATGGTACGGATTCAATAGTCAGAAGTTCCTGCTGCTTTTATCATTCTCAAAGAGAACTTTTGAAATAGATCTTTAAAAAAAAAAAAAAAATCAAGCCCTAAATAATGAGTCTAGTATTAATTTAGATTTTAGTTTTAAGATTGTGATGTGACGAGGAGGACCTTTTGAATCCATAGTGGGTCTGCAAAAAAAAAAAAAAAATAAAAAAAAAAAAAAAAAAAAAAAAGTTGTTTCACCAAACAAAATGCCTGGGA
>JAWLRI010001090.1:48946-65476 GCA_034781795.1 Crypturellus tataupa
TTGAACCCATAGTGGGTTTCCAAAAAAAAAAAAAAAAAAAACAAAAACAAAAAAAAAAAACTAGAAAAGTTGTTTCACCCAACAAAATGCCTGGCATTTTGTAGTCATGTTATTTATGTGAGTTTCCAGTGCCAGTGATTTGCTGTGCCAGTGAATTGCTAACAAGAAGGGTAAAACTCACCATCCTTACTTTTCCTATGAGGGTGAAACTGTTCCAAATATTACTATTTCCACAAATATACATGTTATATATTTCCACAAATATACATGTTTCCACAAATATATATGTTACTATTTCCACAAATATAATTAGCATATATCTGTCTTACAGGCTGGTCCAAATAAATAAATATATTCTAGTTTTGGTATCCCATAAAAAGAAACTGCCCGTCTCTACAGTTCTGTACGAAGATGGATTGAGAAAGAGGGTAGAGGTCCTTCAGCTATTAAATATATTTAGATACTGGGTAGCTATTTTAAGAAACCAAAACGTTTTTCACTTCACATATAAACCCTGACACTACAAACCTCATTACTATAGCTAGAGGTCTAGATGATTTTCCACCTGCAGATTAAATTATCCTGTAACCTCTAAGAGGTATCTGTATACTTGTGAGTCCATTTCTACTCCAAACACGAGACTAATACTTTGAAATCATAAAAGATAGGTTTCATGAGAAATCAGGCAAAGAAGTGAAACAAAAGTGGTAAGAGCAATGAATTCTCCATTTTGGTTTGGATTCTCCAAACTTCATTGGCAACTCTTCATTCACAACTTTTTTTCAGAGACAATTGATAAGGTTATTTTATGAGCAAGGCAGGTCTTTCCTAACATCATCCAGGGTTCTCATTATGGCTCCTCTATTCCCCAGATTTGTGCTGGGGCCCAGTGTAGGACACCAACAGTTTCATCTTCACTAACCACATTTTTAGCAAATTCAGAACTTCCAAAGACCAAAGATGAGTAGCAATGTTGGAAAGCTGGATTGTTTAATCCTGTAACCTTTACGTGTTTAAATGCTGCCTTGCTGTGTACTTCTTGCTTTCTCTGAAGACTACAGAGATAGTTATAACAATTTAGGAGGGCTCACAGAGAAATGCCACACTTGTACTGCTTGGCAAAGATCTTATAAAAAAAAAAAAAAAAAAAGAATTGTGATAGGTATTCCCTTTAGGCAAAAATAGAGACCTCAGCACAGAGCATTTGTGAATACAGTTTTGCAGTCCTCTGCATTTCTAGCAGCAGAATCAAGGAGTTTCACCTAGATTTATCAACAGCATCTTTCTGGCCTGCTAGAGAGATAGTAACCAGAGTAACCAAGAGTTTGTGATGTTTGAAAGATGGGGCACCTGTCTCTCCATGTCTGGCCAAGAATATCTAATCTGACATAGGTAGAGGCGAGATTTAGACTGAGCAGTATATGTTGTGTTACACAGAGTAAAGGTTGCAGTCGTAGGAAGTCCACAAGTTCAGCAGGACACCTGAGGGGTTACACAGATCATGCACATTGGCAGATGTTCCACTGGGTCTGTTGGAAGATTTCTATGTGTGGGAAGAGCATTGGGTGGTTATTTGCTTTACCTGAGCAAAGGAATTTTGGAAAACCTTGAGCAACATTCCAGACTAAGGTCAAAGTCACAGAGAATAACTCCTATGCTTTCAACAAAAGTAGTTCTATACTTGGAGAGAAAAGTGCATATGGTCCTTCTAGCTGCTGCATATCATATTCCTATTATTTTTGTCTATTGTCTTCAACCCCAGCAGGATGGCTAGGTATGGTCCGACAGAAAAGTCTTTGTAGTAAGTTCACTCTGCCAAGATCTTTCTCTGTGAATCACAACCAAACACAGCTCTTGGCTGTCTGCTTGTTCCCCCTATACTCCTCCTCTACTGAGGAGAAAGTAGCTATTCCTGTTTCCCGCTTATACTTTCTATGTCTACTTAAATATTTTTTCTTTAGGACAGGAACTATTTTTGCCTTGCATTCATGTGCTCACAACACACGCTAGCATATTAGTACAGTAGTTTCTAGAGACACTAGATGCAGGTTCCTGATCTGAACACCTGTACAGACTACACTGACTTTATCTAGTACCATTAGAGACACCTTAACAAGCGTGAGATGAGGTCTGGCATATATGAGATAGAACTTACAAGAAAACCTTACCCTACAGCACTTAAAATGGAAATAGATGCCTGTATGGGAACAACCAAATCTAATTTGAGATTATGTCTGAGTGCAGTGGAGTCAAGTCTGGCTGGCGTGTGGATTTGTGGATTTGAAATGTTAGGTGGATTTGAAATGTTAGGTCTTCCACGAAGGTCATTCTCTCAAGTGCTATAATACTTGTTATCCAAAATTCATAGTCAATTTTTGTTGCTGTACATGTAAATGGTTGATGCAGCCTTACACACACAGTAGAATAGAGTCCAATCACTCTCTAAGGAAGACTGAAATGTCTTATTAGAGTAATTTTCTCTTTTTAATGTGATTTTTACAGTAACCCGTAAAAATTATTCCTGTAAATTCTCTGAAGAGTGAAATGTCTTTAGGACACATGCTTATAAAAGTCAAGATTAACAATTCTCTAGTTTAACATAGGTCTTATCAACAAGCGAAGACAGAAAAACTGATAAAAATGTATTCTCCTTGCAGATTAAAGGATTATTTCCTGAACTGTATTCACTTAGAAAATCAATAGAATCCACCATGTCTGCTAGAGGCTTCTGGTTAAAATAAGACGTCAACTTTTAAGTCTTAGAGGCTCTATTGAAAATTTTTGAGCAAGAATTTGTATGAAGTCACGGAACCGAAGAGAAGAACACACATACAGACCCCTCATCGGTACTCTAAACACATAAAAAAGCCCTCCTAACTTCCTTTGTTCAATCTTCTTCAATGTTACAAGTTCTGCTGAGCTGTGTCCCATGGGGCTTCTATTCGCTATCATTGCCCTAAATGCTGCTTTTGACCTTCAATTGTTAAAAAAGAAGCAGGTACAACAAACTACCTGCATTTTCTTAACATAGCCTCCCAAGTGCTCCTTTTCATTACAGTCAGGCCACATTACTGAGAACACATAAGAATGAGCTTGGCCTATGGGGAAGAAATACAAGTGAAGGGAGAACAAACTTCAAGAAAGATTTGAGAAACAGAGCATGTCAGACTGCGAGAATTAAGCGAAGAGGTGGATGAGGAAAGCTCTAGAATCAAATCATATGAGAGCTAAAAGAAACTAAAAGAACAAAAAACAGAACCCTAAAGGAAGTAGGTTGGTAAAAAATGGAGGAAATTTAAAGAGAAATGGTGAAGAGGTAAGACTGCAAATATGGATAAGATGCTAAATGGATAAAAAAAATTCTCAGCAGGGAGATCAGAAGAGAAGAGGATGAGAAAGGAAAGTCATGTTAGCATGAATCAGTGATCCTTATTTGAGTAAAAAGAGGTTATTGCTTTTCATACACAAAAATCTTTTTGTCAGAGCATGAATTCTGAGCACCATTCTGAGCATGAATTTTCACTTGTTTTCTCAAAACGTGGAACTAAAATGAAATCTGCATTTAAATGGTATAGGCATCTGTGTTTAATTAAATTGTCTGGCGTTATAAATATGTCTGTCTGACTTAGAATTTAGTTAGCAAAACCAACTGTCACTTTAATTTGTTAGTAAGGTTCAAATAACTACTTGAAAGTAACAGTTAAAAACTTCAATAAAGGCATCTATAATGATCAGCAAATACAGTTTAATAAAGGGAACAACTGATATTTCTGTAGAGGGTTTATTGTTTATATTTTTCCTCCTAAAATTATGGGATAAGCAGCCAACTATTCCTTTCTTAGCTTACCGAAACAGTAACTTTTACCTCACATGTGTGTTATTATTGCTGTTTGCCTTCAATCTTGGAAGAAATATGTACAAGGTAGAAAGTTTTTTCTAAGTGTCTAACGCCTTATCAATTTTCTTTAAAATAAAGATTGGGAAGATGGATGGTGAATGGATAAATAGGCAGAACTGGCACCATCACATGACTCCAGGAGCTGAATAAGCCTTAGCCTCTATACTCTTTATTGGAACAAATCTTGATTTGTTCCTAACATCAGTTTCACTAAGAGAATAATGCAGAAACTTGATCTTTTAGGTATTGCATGGATAACACTGAAGTAGCCTGCTTTTTTTTAAGCTAAACATATGCAAAGTTTAAAGAATTGAAAATTGTATAGATCTTGAAAAACCATATGAATAAAATGCTATTCACAGTTTCTTCATGATAATAAATAATAAAATTCATTAAGAAGAAGTTATAATATGCACTGAGGAGTGTGAAGAGATGTCAGATCTTCAGGGGAAATATAGATTTTGAGAGTGCTCAGTATGTGAATAAGGATTTTTACAACATGAGGCTTTTAACGAGCATTTCAAGGCATTACAAAAACTCCTGCCCTCTCTTTTGTCTCCCGGGTCCCATTGCTCTATTCCAGGAGATATGTTGGACAAGAAGAACCTGGTCCCCAAATATAGTGTGGCTTCCTACTTGCAAAGGATCCTGAATGTCCACTACCACAGATGATAGCTAAGAGACACATAGCACACACAAAAGCACCAAAAAATGCTACGGTGCATTAAATGTCCTAGACCTATGTCAATTTTAACACAGTTCAGCCTGGTACTTAAACATCTGCCTAAAACTGAGCACGATGGTGTAGAGTGTATAAGCTGCCAAAGGATTTTAATGTGGTTTTTCATGTGCGCTGCAGATCTGAGTACCACAAGAAGATGGTTTCAAAGTCAGAGATTCCATGCTAAGCAATGCAATGGAAAGACAATGCACACACAAAAGCAAATGAATGCAAATACTGATGCAATTGTCATAGGAGGACACATTGAATCATGAACAGACACGCATAGGATCTCCCTTGGAGCAGTGACCCCACTGCCAAAACATTAATGGCCACGTCCTATGCAAGGTACGAAAATGCTGTTGTTGCTAGTCACATATATTCTCATCCTAGGGCGAGCTTTTGCAGATATTAATTGGAAAAGAAAGAAAAAGTATTTGGTATGAATGCAGAGGAATCTGACCTGATTTTCACATAATCCAGTACAAATGCTTTGTGTATACATACTGTGCAAATGCTTTGTATATATGTATCAGAGTTAATACGCACAAATATTTTTTTAAATCTTTTTAGCATTCTTCATAGAAAAATAACCCCCCAAACTCACTCCCTACTGGAAGGGAGATCAAGTGATAACCCGTTCCTAGTATAATCCCCATGCACTAATTGCGAACCATTTTGAGAAGCTGCTTGCTTAAAATGTTCCTGCTGTGAAGTCTAAATGGCCCCATCCCTCCTTCATCAGGGACAGAGAGCCCTTTGCAGGGGTCTACCCACAGCTCGAATCAGGAAACAAATGTGTGAAGGGAGGCAGCAGCATTCAGGAGCCTATTAAATGTGCATACACAAGTATGAAGACACACTTGTAAGCTGGTACGGGTAAGGAAGAGTACATTATTCTGTGCATCCTCTTTGAAAAAAAATCAATAAAATTCATATACAGTATGCTCATTGTAAAACGACATGTGCTGTATTTAATACTCACCGATGTGACACTTAACAAACAGTCTTGAACTGAGCTCTATTTGCATTTGATTTCTGTCACAGCTTGACAAAAAAGTCTGTAGCTTTCATCTGCTTTTTCTTTTTAACACTCCTAGCCAAAGATACATAGGTACACCTTGCAGGCAGAATAAAAAGTAGAGTGCCCTCTAAAGGGGTCTCAAACCCTTTTCCCTACATGTTTATCATGTACCCCAACGTTCAATCACTTCCCCAGTCCAGTAGATGTAACAAAGGATGTTTTAAGAGCTATTGAATATTTTGTGAATTTTCATAAAATTCACAGGGCAGAATATACAAAACCATCCCTGTCTTGAATGATGGAACAATCTTTTGGCAGGAGCTCTTGCTCATGTGAGATTACAGTGGTGGCAAGAAAGGATCCTACAACCAAAATGGAAGGAAGATGAAAAGACCCATATAGCTAGGATATATCAGGAGATTTCAGAAAACTTGACTCATGTTCAGTCACATACACTCCAGGCAAAAAAATAATTCTTACCATCTAGTGAAGCCTTTTACACATTTTCACAAGATCTACAAGAGTATGTTGAGGGAGGGAGTGCACTTATAGACTCTAGCATGTTTGCAGAAACAAGATCAAAGGATCGGTCCTTTGGTTTTGAGATCTTTCCTTAAACTGTGGATATTTCCGTAACTCTGATGACTTAAAAAAATGTGAAATGCTTAGTAGTGCCTACTTTAATTTCTCTTATGCCAAGATGAAGTCACGATAGCAGTACAATTGCATTAAAATTAAATATGAGCAAGCAATGACAAGGTAGTCAATAGTTTTGATAGTTTCTGAAAATTCCCTCCCTGTAGTATTTTGCATTCCTCAACTTCTTTTTTTTTTCAATAATTCTATGATGACTATGTATTCAAGACCTATAGGACTGTAGTCTTCACATAATTTTTTATATATGTTTTAGAAATAAACTGAAGACTTCAAAATTTGATCTTAAAAATAAAGAAAAGCTATTTAAAGATGCTTTTGTGCATTTTATCTCAGAAGGCAGTCTTACTTGGACCACAGAGTCATTTATAAACTGTCTGGGAGGCATTCTTCTCATGTTGGAGACACATTCTTACAGAATATGATTGAATGGAGATTCTTCTCAAGTGCTGACAAGGTTTCTACAGCCAACTCCTTTTGTTTGAAATTGCTGGTGCTGGTACCACCACAGAGCTTTTTATTTTTGATTTCTGCTGGTTTGACACCTCCTATATGTTCTTTCATGTGCTGGCTTGTCAGAAGTCAGGTAAAGTTGCCCAGGGATTTCAAAGACTTGAAACTGGATCAAAAGTGGTGCTTCTGCTCCAAAAATGGATTTAAGTGCCTCTACATAAAGAGTCCAAGAGGCAATGTCTACATTATCTATCTAGGCAGGCTCACTCATCATGGGTGCTCACTTTACTTAGAAACCTGTTTTTTTCCTGCTTACATTCAAAAGTCACTCTCACATTGGGTGAACTACATGTCTTAGTCCTTGCTCCTGTTTTGTTGACCAGAAGCACTGCCATTTCTTAGGAATGTGAATGAACCTTTCAGGTGACATCAGAGGATTCAGAACATGTACCAGCCACACCTCATTCCTCTTAAAGCTGTGGACACTTTTAATTCAAACATAATTAAAAGACCTGGGAGAGGCCCATGGCATAACATAGTTACTAACGCACTTCGGAAGTGATGTCCTGACCTCCAGCAATATCTCACTTTGATGGGTCTTGCATTCACAATTCCTAACACCCATAAACACTACTTAAATCAGGGCTAACAGAACATACAAGAGAAGTCCAAAAGGAAGTTCAGAAGTCTTGAACCTCCTGTCCTTCCTGTAAAGGGACTTTCTCTTCCTCCTTCCTTCAAATATAACTTCCTGAGAGGTGAGCATCACCTGCCCCCACTTAATCTGAGGATTTAAATGCATTAAGTGAAGGAAGGGTTGCAAGGCTATGGGAACCATTTCAAATAAATGATTGACTGCAACCTTGAAGAAGATGCTGAATTCCAAGACAGGAATGGATTTACTGGTACATATCAGAGGAAGAAAACTGTGGGTTTGAATCAAAGTAGTACTGGAAAATTAATTTCTGTGTTAGCTTCTTGAATAAACCTTCTAATACCTTATTTATTAGGAAAAATAAATAGAACAGGAGATGCAAATATGAACTGTGTCTGTTTGGGAGGAGCTCCTTGGTTAGCTTTCTTGTGGACGTATTCTGCCCACAGACAGAATGTCCATTTGTGTTAGCTGTCTGGGAGGGAAACAAATAGATTTCTGGTTCCTGACATGGGAAACCTGAGATTTTTTTTTAATTTTAAGCAACATGGGAACGGTCAGAAGATATGGAAAAAGATATAGGAAAATTATCAGTAAAAAAGTAAGGAATCTGGAAAATTAGGGGACAGCTGTGATTTTTGGGCTGCAGTTTTGAACCACAAGTACTTTGAATCAGGTCTTGCTTTCAGAAACATTAACTGTCTTTAAATACGAACTCCTCCCACCCCCCTCAACCAGTTAAGATCTCTTATACTCTACATGGTTAGTATTTCCCAGGCCCGACTCCTAGTTTTGAGACTGGAAATGCTGCCAACAAAAAGACTGCAGAGTCAGTCAGCTAATTCAAAGAGATAGAAAAGAAGAGTCTTTTTAATGGAAACCTGTTCAGTCTGGTCACAGAAAATGGGTCTCCATATGTACAGTAACTGAATTATTAAGTGGACAGATTATTTGCCTGAGGACATATTTATTTGGCCTAGAAAAAAATCTGTGAATTGTGTTGTAGTAAATGAGTTCTGGCTAATACAAAGATACATGCCGTGCTTTCCGCACTCTTTCCTTCTAACTTGCATTTTGATATTGATTGCTCTAAGCATAAGTATTCATAAGGAAGATGCCTGCTGCCGGGATTACCAAAAAGATTGAAGAGATTTTTGTACTCAATTTATCCCATTGGAAAATGAAACTCATGTTTGACACTCCTCTTGGACTCTGATTCACCCTTAAGTTGATGAGTTTAAACATGTGTCCATGTCTGTTGGGAACAGTGGAACTGGCCAAAGACATAAGGTAAGAATGTGTTGCAAATCATGGAGGAATTAAGCCCACAGCTACAAGATGAGTGCTGCAGATTTTACAGCTTACCGAATCTGCATTTTTTTTACCTTGCAAATATTCATGTCTAAAATCACTTTTTACAGCTAAAGTTAATTTCAAATTCTGACTATCAAAAGGAGAAGAATGCCTCTGTAATTTATGCAATGTTTATTTAAACCATTAAAAGAGAAACTGCTTACAGTGAAAAGTGTTTACAGATATTACTACTCAAAGGTTTTTAGCGGAAATTAAGCCTTCCCCATAATAGAGTTATGCAAGACATTCAGAATCTGTAATTTACAGAGTTTCAGTTTTAAATCATGCTGCTTCTTTTATGTACAAAATTAGCAATTTTCTGGTCCTAATTGAAATGTATTTTTTATTGCAAGGTGTTAGTGATAAAACACTTGTGCTTTGTTAATTAGATTTAAGATTTCTCTGATTCTGTGAATTTTTTTCTGTAAAAGAAGTGTATTTTTCATTCAATCTGTTTCTTGTCTTTATTTCCCAGTTTATTTCCCAGTTTATTGAGAATATCCAAAGGAATATTGGTTTAATAAGTTTAAGTAGAGTGTTGAAATTAGATTAAATTAGAAAGATAGAGATACTACATTAGAACAATACTATGTTTTCTTAAAGGACTCAAAGCAATTAGCATGCTCAAAGGGCAACCTGTCTAGGGAGCTCAAATGCTGCTGGGTCACCTTTGGGAATAGTCAGTACATAAATATCACCTGCAAATTCACATTTTGTGCAAAAATATCACCTTTCAGATGAAGGGAACATGAATGTGTTCTTCTGACATTTTGCTACTAATATCTCTAGTTCTTTGTTGAGATAAGCTGTCGTATGCCGCATATATACATATGCATGCACACCCGAGTGGATGTTTGTGTTTATGGGCATGTGGAATGAGGTATCTCGCCGGTTCAGACGGGCGCGTGGATCCGACTAAAATCCCCATGCTGTGAGTGCTCTCCAGCTCCCAGCTGGTGCTCATTCCAGCTGTGCCTTGACCATATGTCAGGGTAATATCAAAGCATTCACTCTCTTTTCCCTTTCTCCTGTCCCTCTGCGCCCTGCTCTCTGCTGGAGGGGGACGCAGTGGTCTCCAGCACGCCTCCCCATCTGGATGCTGAGAGACCAGGACTCATGGCACAATGTTCCACCTCCTCTATACAATCACAGATATTTCAGCTCCACAGGTATATATCTTTTTGTTTTTAATAATTTCTTTTTATAGTCATGTGTAAGACTGCTGCTTGTGAAAGGAGTAACAGCTTCGGTCCATTCAAAGGCAGATAAGTTTATAAAGAACTGCAGATGCTGACAGTGAGGATGGCCAAACCCCAACAGGTTAAGCACAATTCACTGTCTAGCACGCCCCAGTTATCTTTGCTGTAGTGAGAAACGTTGTCTTTGGCACCTGCAGTTTCATCCCAGGAGGCACGCTGACTTCTTTGCGCATTGCTTGTTAAATAGGGTCAGGAACTGAGACCAGTCCCCAGATCCTGACCATATACAGTGTCTAGCTCTTAGTTTAGCCACCAATTCTGTTCTTGACAGCTTCCATTGGCTGCCTCCAAAGCAAGGACTGGACACCGTTTAGAGAACGGTTTATGCCTAGTACTTCTCACAGAAGATCCTCTGGTTGAAATGTCATTGAATTGGGATCCTTACATCCTCCACTGCTCCTTGGCAAGCTTTGAGCTCTCAAATACCTATGTGCTTCTGCTTTATTCTGTTCCATGCAATGCATATCCTCAGTTTTCTGCTATAAAAATCATATGCTGCTGAGGTCTCACACAGGCTTCAATTTATTTCAGACCCTTTGCATTGAAAGATACACAGAAAAGAGTTAATAAGACTTAAAGGAATCACAAAAGTCTTAAAAGTGTCACACAGTTTCAGATGCTATGTAATGTGACCGTGAACAGTCTCCTTTAGCTAAGGAGAGACCTAGGTAGATGTAAATCACTTATACATTTGCCTTGATGCCAAGTATATCCCTCTGGCCTTTTCTTATTCAGCAGTGTGATGTGTCACCGGGTCTTGAGACAGCAGGGCTTGTAGTCATAGCCTAGAGCACCTGCCTTACAGGGACATTCCTAAGCACAGCAACACATGCTCTGTCTCCTGAGTACTGTTCTCCTTGGTGTGGAGCTTCCCACATGAGATGGAACAGGCTGTTTGCACTTAGCATGTATGGTTACAGAAAAAGAGAAAACCCACTGGACTAGGATACAAGCTGGTTGGGGTTAGAGCCTGAATCATGCTGAAGATGGGTGACAGATGTAGACGCCACGTTACAGGGAGAATTTCTGTGTTATTAAACAGAAGAAAGTCAGAAAGCTCAAGGACAAGGCTTCCTCTTATCTGCCACTACCTAACTGACCAGTTGCCTGGGTTTTAAATTGTCTTTGTAAGATTTCTCCAGAAGAGATGCTCTCCAGGGAAGCACTTAATGACCAAGAATGTAAGTCAATGTGATGCCACTTTGTCCCAAAGCCAAGGTTTGGTCCCTAGCCCCCTTTTATTAGGCAGTGAAAACATGGCAGGAAAACTTCAGAGGTCTGCAGGCAGGATAGAGGAGAGCAAAGAGCTAGAAGTGATACAACACCTACAAGTGATCAACTTCATAATCCAGTCCTTCTGATTTTCCTTCCTTTTCACACCCCTTTTTTCATCAGAAGCAAACAAAATTACTATAATCGACAACTCAAAACTGAATAGTAGACCTAATTTTCTCCTTTCTGATGATGAAGTCTTGTTGATTGACAATCTGATGGAAAAAAATAAGTCTTCTATGGATATCTTTTTTTTGAAAAGAAACTTTGATAATTCTCTTTGTTCTGCTTCCAGTTTTATTGAAATTAGTTTTTGAATTAGTTTGATTCAATTTTTTTTCTCATATGTATCCTAATCAATAACTTCTAAATATTAGTGGGAATTTTCTGATTTGCTTGTCATGCTGCTGAGCAGGTTGAGGTCCCGGCTCTTGAAACACCAGTCTTCAATGTGTTTTGGCTGTACAGTGTTAAGGTCAGAATTAGAGTGATGATAGGTTTGGTCTTTTCAGTAATGATTTCAAGAGAAACATTTACACAGAAAGTACCATCTTTTTCTCTTTGATGTATTTAGAGGAATCTATTTTTGGAAAAAAATCCTTAAACCCTGAAAAGTTTGCCTGAAATCTTGGCCCATTGTTCTCAGTTGTTCTAAAAGCTTTTCGGCAAGCTTTTAGTGTTTCATCTTTGTTTTTTAAGAAGATTTGTTATTTAAAAAGCAAAGATTATCCTAAATAATCTAGGATAAATATTTAATAGTTAACTATAGCCTGAGCACCTGATCTTCAACAGTGACTCTGCTCTGAGTGGGAAACAGGGCTAGAAGCCTCTTGTCTTTCTACCTGAACTTTTCTGTGAAACTATAAATTGATCTACTATTTTCACCCTTCTTTCTCGACTTTAAAAGATTGAGAAAGTCAGTAGTGGCAAATAATGTGAATTATAACTAACAACAGAAGACTGACCATGCCAAAAAGACCTATTATTCCTTTGGACTAGTTATTTGTTGGCTTTTGAAGTGCAGAGAAGGATGACTGCATCCTGTACGAGCTGACTCTTTTATGTGAGTATAGGTTCTACGCCGATGCAGAACACAAACATCCCTGTGTGAAAGCACTTAGATCCAAGTTAATTCTATTGAAATTTAGCTGTATGAGGTGTATAAGATATGTAATCACCATAAAGTTCATTTGTAGTAAAAGAATGGTACATGCAGATTGCTTTTTAACCTCTAGAATAGCCTGTTGACTATAAAGGATGTACAGGGAGTAAAGGATGGCTATGCTTTTAATTTAAGCACTTTACCTCAGTTTTCAATAAATGGCCCTTTTAGTATTCCATAAATATTCTACCTGTGCAGATTCTTTCTAAATGCAGAAGCTGAAGTTAAACAGACTAAAGAATATTTATATGACACATTTTCCTACACTTCTAAATAAGTCATATTAGGAGACCATCAGATGAGTTTTTATGGTCATTTTTATTTTTCGAAGGTTATTCTGCTTAAACCTTGCATGCCATATATATCATCAAACCCCCCAAATAATGAAATTTGTCATAATATTTGACATAACTCATTCCTTCAACAACTGTTTAATAAGGAGAAGTACTTGATAAGAATATCAAATATAAGAAATATGCCTGTTCTCTGTTTACAAGAAATAACTCACATCCCCAAATCTGAGTCTGTCACCCAAGTTATTGTCTCTTTAAGATGTTCCTCAGGGCAAACTAATACAAACAAATCTTTTAATTTTATACATTGCTATGTTTTGTCAGTCTTCTCTCTAAAAACTGAATTTCCTTTTTGTGACATCATAGATTTTGTTATGGGAATTATTATGATGATATGAAACGATTTAGGGTGAAAGACAGACACATTCCTAGGAAACAAGTATATTCTCATGCAGCTATCATGTGTTCACGTCGCCGATGATAAAAATTAGAGAAGAAAAAGCAGAAGCTACATGACACACAGACAAAGTGTTTTTAACTAGAACATTTTTCAAAGTTTTCCAGAAGGCATCAATTGCTTTTTAAGTAAATTGTTTTGTACAGAACTCCAATGGGAGCATTACAAAATGTTCCTCTTCAGCCTACAATTAGATTTATCATGTAACTGAGGTCTTGAATCTGTGCACATTCTTATTCAACAAGAATATCAGTCCTTATCAATTTGCCAGAAGAAAAGAGCTCCATGAAAGCAATTTGCACACAAGCATCTACCATGCAGTTGCTCTTTCCCTCCAAGTTTCTCTTTCCTGAAGAACAATATTTCATCTCATTTTTTTAAAGCAAGTACCTGTTAATATACAACTAAAAAGTAAAAAATCAAAGAAAAGGTGAAAAAGTTATGTGTGAATTTGAACACCAAAACTGTATGTAGAAATTCCTGGTACATGAAAAATAAAGATACTGCTTTAATATCTAAGATATTCCGATGTCAGGGTGTTTTTTTCTGATTTCTATACTTCTGAGTAAACATAACTACAGTATGGGAAGATGTATTAGGTCATCTAGTCTTCCTCTTGGTGACAAAATCAGTCCTTAATAGCTGTCAAATCCAGTACAGATTCATTGGAATAAATGCAAATCAACTGACAATTTTCCTTTTATTTGCATTTTAAAAGCGTTAGGAGCTGTGAGTGTCCTACACACCTATGAACTCAGGAGTGAACCTGTAGCCAGGTATGCTATGGTGGTGAAAACAGTCCTTCACTCTCAATAATAATTAGCAACCATGAAGACAGAAGATTTTGATTGCTTCTTTCAAAGCACAGCACTGCTTTTCACTGGATTAACATAGTGGCCCAAACCCTCATCTCTCCCACCTCTTCCAGACACCAGGAAAGTTCAGTCCTACTGGAGCTGTGCTGGAAGAGTTGGTGTGGCCAGTAGAGAAGAGAGAGGAGGAAGAGCAAGCAGGACTGTACTGCTTCCGATTAAGAAATTTGTCTGAAAGAAAGGATTTTGTTAACAGTCCTTGAGTCTTCTTTTCATTTGCTGCTTCTATAACAGGTAATGCTATGTCCCAGGAGCAGCTTTTTCTCCACTATCCAGCAGTGCCACTTCCACTCGTCAGCTGTATTTTCAGGCAGGGAGCAGCCACAGTTGCTTTGCACAGTGCGCCTGTCTCTGTATTACAGAAGATGGGGCATCTACGAAGGACTCCTCCTGTGTCTGCCACGGCTTTCACAGGGGCACAGCTTTCAACAGAACAGATATCACAGAACCACAGAATCCCAGAATGGTTGAGGTTGGAAGGGACCTCCAGAGATCAACTAGTCCAACCCCCTGCTCCAGTAGGGACACCCAGAACAAGTGGCACAGAGCGGCATCCAGGTGGGTTTGGAAGATCTCCAGAGAAGGAGACTCCACAGCCTCTCTGGGCAGCCTGTGCCAGGGCTCTGGCACCCTCACGGGAAAGAAGTTCTTCCTCATACAGAGATGGAACTGCCTGTGTTTTAATTTATACCCATTATCTCTTGTCCTGTCACTGGCCATAACTGATCCCTTAGGAATTTTCAAAAGCATTTGACATTTGGAAGTTACCAGTGGGGATGAGTCCTTGCCTGGTCTCACTTGGCAAATGCATCTGGAGTTGCTGGAAAAGAGTTTCCCACTAAGAACTGCCCTGAAAGGGAAGAAGGAGAGCTGTTGAACTACAGCTCCCCAGTCCCCTGGACCGAGCTGTCTGAGGGAAATACAGTTTCAAAAGGAGTTTGAAGAAGGGCATGTTCAGCGTCTTGTGATACTTCCTCACACTGGCGGCACTCTTGGTGGCTGAGCTCCTTGGAGCTCCGATATGCACACGCAAAACTCAGTGCACGTACAGTATTTCTTGTTTAAGTAGTAGCTGTGCATGCGGGAAGGAGATTGCAACTATAGTTTTGCTTATAGGTACCTCATATCTGCTTATCCACATGCTTAAGTCTAATTTATACATTCTTGATATTAAGAAGGAATCCGGCTCCTGTGGAAAGTGCTAGTAGCTCCTTAATTAACTCAAACTGGGCTAGAATAGCACCCCTCAAATGCAGGCCACTCGGAGGAAGAAGAGGTTTCAATGTTACGGCTCTATACAGTAACTTGTGCAACCGGCTGTTGTCCTGACTGGGATCTCTAGGCAGGACTGGAATATAAATGATAATAGTAGAAAAGAAGTTAAGTGAGGATCATCAAAGAATGTAACGATTGCATCTAGCTTTTATATTTGATAAATATAAATTGTTGAGTGATAATGCTCATCCTTTCAAGCGTTATCATCTTAATCTTGTCTTCTGTTACAGAAACGATGTAGTTAATCTCTTTCAAATTACTTGAGGTTTAACTATTTGAGGATTAGCTATTTTCTGAAAAATATACAAAGGTGATTTTGCATCTGTCTCTTCCAAATGCATTGCTAGCCAACTTTCTGATAACAGCCGAAGCACCAAGAAATCTTCTTATACGCCTAGCTCATCTAAGGTGCCCTAAGAACTGTAATAACCCACTTAGTGGATAAACAGTGAACACCAGCTTCTCTTTCCACTTACACCTCCTCCGTAATCCATACACACACTCTTTAAATACCTCCAGGCAGGGTGTCTTAAGAAATGCAGATAGAAACCTGCTCAGGTTGTGAGTTCTGAGTTCTGGCAGACATAAAATGTAGAACCAACACTAGAGTTTTGATCAGTATTGCTCTGAGCATCTCTAAGAAAATGACCACGAAACAGAAAAGAAATGAAAATAAAACCTTATTCACTGGGAGACTTTTACACTCTGGACATGCTGAGAAGGTTCTAAGGGTTCTATGACTGTTAAGCTCTATTATTTAAATGCTTATGTAATTTTGATTTATTAGTATAAATAGAAGTCTTAGCATGTTTTGTCTGCCTTTGGAATGTCATGTTACAAAACAGAAACTAACAATTAACCCTCTGCCACATATCCTGAAGACTTTAAGTGTTTTTTAGCCCGATTAACTAGTTTTAAGAATTGTCATACACATGTTTTTCTTTGGATCTACATGATGGTTCAATATCTATATGTTTCTTTTCTTCTTAACTTTTGATATTTCCTCTTTTAGATTTATCTGGTAGATATCTGTAAAGTGGTTTGGATATTTACTATTTTAATATTTCTTTACCTCTGTTTTGAGACAAGCAGGTGATTCTCTGAAGGCGTATGGTATAGACAGTTGATGTATAAAAGTGGTATGAAATTGTAGGCTGAGTTCATTTCATTCAAATCATGGAG
>JAWLRI010001090.1:65576-126019 GCA_034781795.1 Crypturellus tataupa
TTCTTTGGTTTCTGTGTACCTATAATTTCAAATTTTGATTCCAGATGGAACTCTCTTGGCCAAATTATAATGCTATGTATTTCACAAATTGCATTTGTAGCTGTTCGCCTCTGCAGTTTGCCTCTCAGCAATCATGGAACTATGTATTTTAGAGAATGTAACAACCACCATCCTCACATAACAAACTGCAGATGATATTTCTGGTAAAGACATTTTCAGAGCACTCTGGACGAACTACTGGATTTTACTGGAATGAAATGCACTTTTGCTCTTCTTACTAATCCTTTCTCTCTCTTAGCATATAAGATATCAATACATTTACAGTCATTATTAACACTTTGCTTCTTTCAAGGTCCTAGCATCTGCTCAAATTCACTTCACTGTGTTAAAAACAAGTCATTTATATATATATATTAGTTTTTCATGTTTGTATAATCATTTCTTTTTAGTTACATTTTTGGTTTAGGTTTTTAGTTAGAAAGGGTTTTCAGTCACTGAAAGAGTACAATGGGCATCACAAATGTTTTAATGGAACTTCTTTCACCATATCATTAAGATATCCATCCACTATACTCTCTGTGTCATATAAAATGCCAATTATGGAAGAAGAAGAGGAGCAACCACAGGTCTTCCTAATAGAGCTGTTTTCACTATTCACCGCATATCCACAGAGCTCTGTGAGATTCCATCTGGCATTTTCGAAGGCATAATCATTTGTTTTCCTGCCATCAGCTACAGCTGATACTCTGATCCAGCAATTACTTTACTAGGATATTCTCTGATTTTCAGAACAATCTGCTCCCACATTTAATCAGATCTTTGATGCACTTTGTACACTACGGTACAGTGCAGAAGGAGCTGTCCTAACTAATTTCCTTGTTCCTTTTAGCAGACCTACTCATGTAATTACAAATCCTTCACTGTAAAAGCTCCCGTTGAGCCTTTGGACCATGGAAAACCATATATATGTATCTTGCTATGAAAACTGTCCCTGTCACTGCCCGCCAGTTTATGATCCTCATTCATCTTATTGATTAGCTTTACCCAGTCCACTCCCCTCCTCATTGTCACTAAAACAACTGTGCTAAATGGCAGCAGAGAGGGGCACTCCTGGATGCAAACTATCCTTCAGAGCCACTTTTCCCTCTATGAACTTTAACATTGGCTAACACAAACTGAGCCAAGTGCTACCTCAAGGCACAAGGAAAAGCAGTTCTTTCCATTGATGTGCACCAATATTGTCTCTAAAGAAAGGTCTAATAAATGCCTCTCTTGCGCAAGGTCTTGCCCTCCTGATATGTCAGCACTCAAGTTTTATGTGTGATGTAACTTTCAAGCATATTTATGATACTTAACAAATAACCGATTATGTTGCTTATGTACTGCTTCTTAATGACCTTGTGCTTATGTGAAAGCTTTAATCAAGTGCCTCCATACCCTAAAGGTAAGCAGAAAAGCTAATGAAGTTTTGAACTCAAAATGAAGTGTGTTGATTAATTTATGCACTGATAGTTGCATCATGTCTGATACAACCAATTATTCCTCCTGAGAAAGCCAGAGTCTTTCTTAAAGTGTCAAATCTTGTACAACTGATTTTTTTTTCCAAGAATCAAACTTTCTTAAAAAAAAAAAAAAAAAAAAAAAAAAAAAAACCCTCAGCCACCTGAAAAATAAATGTCCCACCTTCATGTCTTGGACTGATACTAGGGATTTCCATAAAAGAAGCTTCTCGGAGCTCTTACTCCCTTGCCTAGATTATAAAATCAGAGTGCTGGAACATTCCCACTGAGTAGAGAGTGAATATCTTCACAAGATCTGGCACTGCTGTGTCTCTAGGATGCCAGAAGAGAAGCAGGGAGAGAGCTTCGAGAGAAATGCCTGCTTTAATCTCTCTAGCGCATCATTTCTTCTGTGAACATGATAAGTTATGCCCCATATACAGTTTTAAGCCTGATTACTTAATAGTCCTTAAATGCTGTTGCTGTGCTGTTTAGAGGAAGATGAAAACTTCTCCAGTGTTCATTAATCAACCAGCAGCTAATGAATTAGCCCCCACTGTTAGTGTGCTCCCACCGAACCTGCTCCCAGTGAAGTCACTACAACATGGCCTTTAAAAGCCCTGCGGAGATTCGGTATTTGGAGGTGTCTAATACCACAGCAAAATCTAGCTGGCATGCAGGGATCTGGAGCTTAGCAAAAGTTGCAAATAGCATGGCATTTCTAAGCAGGGGGAGGGTAACTAAGGTTTTTAATGAACACTTCTGTAGAAATGTCCCTTTCTCTTTCAAAGCCAAGTCATCTTTAGACAACCAGGCATTGCAGAGTTTACATTCTATATAATTGTAGTATTCCAATTTTATGCATGTCTGATCAGAGGAAAACTGGAATCTAACTGTTTTTATTTTTTTAATGGCCATTATTAATTGATTGCAGCGGGAGCCTTCCTCTACCTTCAATAACTAGTTTAGGTTGACTACCTTGTCATCTCACATGCTTGCAAATTCTTTAAAATCACTAGATGTATGAACAAATTGATGAAGATGGGCCTTATTCCAGAAGCTGGTCCTGTAACATACACTGTTTCATACATTTTAGCTGCTTGGTTAATAATCTTACATTCTGTTGTTGCAGCTGGTGATGTGATATCAGTTTGGGAGTAGGAATCAGTAAATTACTCTTTAAAATGAATAACATACTGGTTTTGTTGTCAAAACATTCTACACTATTTAATCCACAGGTTTATTCAGCTATTTTTCCTTCAGCAAGATGGAAAAAAAAATTGCATTGTAAGCCACTTAGACCACTTAATACCTTTTTTTTTTTGAACAAGGATTCCTTCAATGTTCCTTGATGGACTCACACTCCTTGCTGGGCAAGTGAATAACAGCAGGTTCAACTGCACCCATGTCATTTTGCATTTGCTGATCAGGAAGGACCCTGTCAGCAAGTCTTCCAAAAGTACTTCCTGCCTTCTCATTTCATCCATCAGTCACAGAGGTTAAGCACAAATCTGTTAAGTACTCTTGAACTACACGTTCATGTTCTGAGTTGGCAAAGTGGTTCTCAGATAAGAGGGCTTCAGTCACTGAAAAGCCATTTCTGCTACCAGTAGTAGTATTTTTTACTGGTATTTATTGGTAAAACCAATTTTCTGATGATACCCAAAGTAGAAAATCAAAACAAAGAACTTCAACAAGAATTTACTCTCACTAGCTTACTCATAGCTCCTCACGGTACTAGGATTTGGTACTAAATTAAACATACAATATCCTCTGTCACTGGCCAGACATTATTCACATACTTCTCAGCCTCTTAAGTAAGTGAAGTATCTATCTCAAGTAAAAAGAAAAAGGAAGATTCTGTAGCCTTTCATGCAGTTTAACTTTACTGCTCAAGCATCCATTTACTATGAAGAGACACATCTTGATCTTCCACAACGAGAGGACATTCCAGAAGGGGATAAACAGCCGATACCAAGGGTGGTGCATGTGTCCCATCCCCACTGCAAATAGTAGCCCTAGTGCTGCATAAGGGTAGGCATTTAAGATAGATGCTAAAATCAATCAAAACTTTCTCTATGAACAAGGGAGAGGTCTGTTTATGAACAGTTTGTTCATAAACAAACATTATGAAGAGTTGGTTCAAAAACATTCACCTTTGCTTAAAATTTTTAGAAATCCTCTTATCTAAATATATGACCCCAACACACAAAAATAGCCTAAGTAGTCCAAAGAAAGCATCATATTAGACATGCCTAGAGTTCTTTATAACCCCTCTTTTTTACTTTCCCTCCCTTAGTTTTAGGATAACAGACCAAATTCCTTTCCGGCATAGCTACTCTGAAACCAGTGAAGTTACTCCAGGGGTGAATTTGACCCATTTTATGCTTTTCAAGAACCCAAGTAACAATAAAATGCCACGTCTCCGCCACAGCTCGAATGCGGCTCTGTGAAGGGATGCTCTATACATCTTTGTCTTCCTCCTGCTCGTAAGGAGCAGTGTAGGTCACCCGCATCATTAACATTTGCAGCTGATGCATTTGCGTAGCCTGTACACACTTCTCGGAATGGCACAGACCTTCCCATTGTTTTCAGAACCTTGATTTTCCTTAGCATTATCATCACCCAAATGTATTTAAGGATGGAACTATTAGAAACACAATTGGTGAATTAATGTCATGAGGACTGCTGCTGGCAGCTCATCAATTTTTGATATGCCACTCAGACAAATGAAACATAAGCCACCCAGAACAAGGGGACCTTTTGACACTTCAAAGGAAACCCCTATGGGTGGTTTCCTCTTGAAGCCGCACTAAACTGGCTCAATCTCCTCAGCTGGAAGCTGCCAATGTCTCATTAACCCCTAAACAGGCCCTGCATGAGCTTTTCTTTTCAGCTATAATTATGCCATGCACTCCTGTTATGCTGCACTGAATTGCAACACTGTCACCAGCACATTATAAACATCCACCCTAATTGAAAAGCAGATTAGACTCGTGTTAATTAGCCAAAAAGCCCGCCCACTTGCATGCATTATGATTGCCTCTTAAATACTGAGGATGTTGAAATCCCTCAGAAAGACAAGGCAGACTTAATTGCAATAACCTGCAAATTAAGTTTAATTTACTTTAAATTTACCGGTTTAGCAGGCTCATTTGATGGTGTTAATGTTCTAGCAAATTAATTATCTGAATTAGTCATGCCTGGTGGAGTTTTGCAGCAGAACACATTGTACAGTGGCCTATTAATAACAGACAAACAGGACAGGATTAATGAGAAGATTATGCTAAAGTTCTTTTTTAAAAACAAGGAACTTGCATGAATTCAAATATAATCACCAAAGTGCAAATACAGGCACAGAATACAAACAAACTGAAATTTATTACACTCTATGGCATGCCATCTAGGAGAAACAGTAAAACATTACCCGTGAAATATTTGATAGAAAGAGGCCTCTTCTATGCACTCAAGCAGATCACTTCTCACAGCAAACCATTTCCCATTAACTGGTATCTCTCTAGCAGACTTCAGATATGTAAGTGCTTTCGAGAGTACTTGTACTACAGAGAGAGAGCTGATAAATAAATTAGAAATAACATCTCATACGTTAATTCCATAGTCCACTTTGTGGCTTATGAGTCAGTAGGATTGCTTTTTGTATTCCATTGCTAACCACTGTCTGCTCCAGTTATAAAAAAAAGAAAGAAAGAAAAAATAAAAGGCCTCCACAGAGATATAGCTGCAAGTAAACTGTAAAAGCAATCCCTGCCTTCTTTGGCTCCCTATAAAAATACAAGACGAAAAAATCTCTTCTAATAGCCTTTGGAATAGCTCTCAACTTAAAGATATAATTGGCCTTATAAACAATGTCAAGGTACAATCATTCACCCTGCAGAAAGTGTTGGCTGACACCGCTGGAGATATTAGTAACAAATATCCTTTTTACCTGGTCTTGATCATGAAAGTTTAGTCTGCTTATCCACCAAGTGTTGCGTCTTCCATGAGGGGCCGCGGTGATCCCAGGTATAATGAGGTGTATACGAGTCAACGTGGTCTCCCTGGGGATATCAGGGAAAGCCCGCGGGAGCACAAAAGATAATCCTTGATGAATATGAACTGAATGTGATTGAATTCCGGATTATTGATTGGAATATGTATGCTAAAGAGCATCATTTGCTGGGAATAGCTGATTCTTGTGTCAATTTGGGGGGGGTTTAGGCTGTGTTGTGTGGTACCCACTGAAAAAAAAGCCACAAATTTACATCATTCGTGCATCTACTGTATTGTGAAGAAAATAAAAACGTCTTCCCTTGAAAGACTGAACGATGCATTCCTTAAAAACAAATTATCTCATTAAAGAAGAAAAGGTTTGGTGAGAGGAAAAAATATGCATACTTGCTTTATGGGACATATTTTAATTTTTGAGGGAAAAAAAGAAAACAAAATAAAAAAATGGTTTCAATATGTTTTCTGTATTGTACTGATATATCATGTGGACCCTTTCTGCTTTCCTTATTATTTCTTTCTCTCTGAGATAAAATTACAGTTTGAAGCACTAAATGAAACTGGCACAAAAGCAGCCATTATTAAAACTGAGCTAAAAACGGAAAAAAATGAAAGTAATTCCACTTTAAAAACCTTGTGCATGAAGGGCTGAGATGACTTTAGTAAGAACCCATAGGGAATAGGAACTACACCATGAAGGAAATGGATTCCTGTGACACATAAACAAAAGGCAAATGACTAATATATTTACATATAACATGTGGTGTATTCATTGCACACCATAGTGACAGAATTGTTTATTTCATTTATAATTTATACAGAAAAACCTTATTATATGTGTAACTAATTTGGCTGATGATAATATACAGTAGGAGATTAGGTTTCCATTATATTCTGTCATTAAGAACAAAAGATATTTGTTTGTTAGTTAATTTTTTTCCTTGGTTCCCATCCCACTGCACACACCTTACACATGAATATGTTTCTCTTAAATCATCATGACGCTGCGTAGAAATTAGTGAGGAACTTCCAAAAAAAAAAAAAAATCTACAAAAACCCTGCACATGCATCTGCTTTAAATAATCTTCACTTCTAGAATTTCCTCTGTTATCAGCAATGACAATATACAAAGAACCTCTTACAGGTGATGTGTATGTACCAAAAAAAGAAATGTCAAAATAAATATAGTCTCCAGAAGAGCTTTGCTCTGAGAAAAAAAAAAAAAAAATCAAACATTTTACCAGAAGCAGCATTAGAATATGTGACTAGACAGTTCATCTCAGACTACAGGGAGCGGGTGGGTGGGTAGGCAGTGATGAGGGAATTATCTTGATATATTTTCCACTGTGGCATACAAGACAGTGCAATTCTCTGGAAGGAATTGTTAGCACCAAGCCAGTAATTCCCCTCTGCGGTGTTACAAAGTGTGTGTACCACAAAAGGGGAGGCGGGGAGAAGTAGCCTGCAAAGTACTGTATATGTTTGCAATACTGAAGCACATATGACCTTGAATTAATTCAAATATTCTTATCAAAATACAAACGCTGGGTCAGAAATGCATACACATGTACATATTTTGAATTCATTTCTTTGTTACCCCCTGGAAAACAAAAATCTGCTCTCTAACAGATTTGTTAGGATGCATAGCTGCTTAACCCTTTGCAAGCCTAATTTGTATTGATAGCAAAATTAGCTCAATGCAAGAAAGGAAGACTGAAGAGAAAAATGCTTTTGCACTTTGGCAGATATTTTCCTGTGCAACTCAGAGTTGACAACCCTTTAAAAACGGTAGACTACACCAGTTCACTCTTAAAAAAACATGTGATGCTTGGTAGGTTGAAATGTGGTGGTAGAAGGACTTTGGGTGAAGTGGGAATCACTGTTGAAGATGTACACACAACACCGCAGACTTTTATTACCTAAATTAACATACTACGCAGATATCTCCCCAGGGACACCCTGTCAATCATCATCACATCCGTCATTTGCTAACCCCATGAGTGAGGACAAACCCCAAAGTTCAGGAAGCAGGTGAGAAAGTGCCTCTCAGCATGCAGACAGGTAATGAACAGTGAACCCGAATGCTGCAGAAACCTGAATGCTGTGAATAGACTTCAAAGCACCTGAGGAGATGAAGCCTTGGCCTGAGCCAGACTTCCTAGAACAGGAAGAGATGCACAAAAAAGATTTGGACTAGATTTTTTTTTCAGAGCTTAGTTCTCAGTAAAGCAGCATTTGTGGCAAATGGAACTCTTTGCTTGAGCACAGAAGTATGTTAACATGACACTAGGACAGCTGATTTTCAGCTGGCCTGGACTATAAGTCCAGAGCATCTAGAAAGAGAGTTCAAAGCTGCTTGCAGAAACTCTTCCTAAATGGAAATGGAGCATGGGCCCTTGAGGCACATGTGATTATTCAGGAGGACCCTCAGTTGAATTTGGGATTTTTTTTTACTCAGGTGGGTAGACTACAAATGCTTGGACATTCAAATCACAGCCTCCAACTGCACTCTGCTGAGTAAGGCGCAGGCTGCCACTGTGCAGCACACACCATTTATTAACAGCCTCAAGACCCAGGGAGGGTAAGGCCCAGCTGGAAGGCGGTAGGGCTATGCAGGACTTATACTTCTGCAGGGCTTTACCAGGGCTAGAAAAGGTCTAAAGGTCTGCAAAAGGTAAGAGCGATTCTTCTTTTGCCTCAGATTGAAACTACACAGAGAGGAGGAAAGGAAGGATTAGGAAAATGAGGTCTTGCGGGGCTTTTACAACACTTAACATATAGTTTTGTGTGCTAAGGCAGGTCCTGGGCATTCCGCTTAGTTAATGGAAAGAACAAGTTTCCTCCAGGAGGTGTTTCAGGCATCTAATATGACTATATAGGTCATACAAGCCTGAAGACAGTGGAAATGCACTATCTGGTATCCTGAAGGGAGCCATAAAAACTTACCTAAGAAGCAACATAAAACCATACACTCAATCACTGAATATATTCTCCATTATCATCCATTCTTTCTATTGTGAGGAAACTACAAGTTTTGATAAAATCCATGTAATTTCAGTACTACATCTGCAGAGGAATGACCCTTTATTTCTAAAAATAAATGCAAGAAAGGAAGGAACTTTAAAGCTTTTTTTTTTTTTTTTCACTGTGACTGCAAAGGCCATCTCCATACTTGTATTCTACTGCCTTAGATACTGGGGAAACCTACACTGAAAAAAACCCTGCTATAGTAGTATGTGCAGAGACTGCAGTAGTATCTGGGACTCCTGCATTTTAGTGAGTGGAGATATTCAGGCTAAAGCCATTTCATATGAGAAGTGGACTAGCCTCAACATGTAACAAGTAGATGGAAATAAAAAACACAGGGAAAAAAAAGAAAAATGTTTGACTTAAACTGCTTGCATTAAACCCATATGGGAACACACTCTTCCCACTTAAATTTCAGAACCTAGCTGATATGCCTGAATTAAGTGGCCCTAGGCACCTACTACAGTTGTTAGAGCAGAAACAAAGACAGAGGGATATACATACGACTTCAGAGGGTAATTTGCTGCAACAACCTGAACTGATCTCTGGAGGTTCTTATGTCTGTCCATGGATTCGCACACACCTTGGGTAACTCTGCTAGGCACCTAACATTTATCTGGAAAGAAATTAAATCTTGTTGTATTTTGGTACAATAGCTAGGACTGGGGCCTTGAAATAAGAGCATAGTAAACAATAATAACAATCAAAAAGAATTTTTAAAATCCAGCAGGCTGACAAATTATTTATTTCCTTCATTATCATTGTAAAGCACACTATCAAACAGTAAAATCTTGAACCTCTAGAGGACAAAAATATTTTCAGAAATAATTCTATATTCACTGGATTATTTTTGCATGATTCAGTTTATTTGTCTGTCTGCCATACAACAATAACCAGCTATGCTGATATTCTTAGTTATCATTTTTAAACATAAACTAGAGCAAAAACTGCCTGTAGTTATGTATTGTCTTTATCCTACCACAAGTCTTTCTCTCTAGTTGCCTGCTACATAGACACAAAAAGTCTCTGATCTCTTTTTTTTCCTTTTTTTTTTTAGCATCAATCTTTGAAGATATTGTGAACCTAGAAGGCTGTAGAATGGTAGTCTTTCAACTAGCTATCTAATGTACAATCAGAAGGAAGAGCCTGTCCTGCCCCAAACCTGACCTTCACATTTTGTGTCTACTGTTTTCTTCTGGTTCTTCCCCAGTTCAGGGTCTTGCCTATAACATGAAGAATTTCAGTATCTTTATTCATCTGTCTGTCTGGAGGTCCCAATGGGGCTTGGATGTCACTATTCAGCAGAAGTATCTTCCTTGAAGATCCTTAAAGTGCCGCTCTAACCAAGGCATGAAAAATTCACACATTCTGGTCCTTGCAGCAAAAAACCAAAATGCCTTGTACCGTACACCTGCCACAGTATTGCAGCTGTTTGGAAATTAATTCTATATCTGAGGTATTAAAATTGTGATTATTATGTATCTATTGAGCTATTACTCTCAGTCTCTGAAAAATGAGACACAGGAACATGAGCAACACTTTCTAGGCTTAAGCACTCTGTAGAAATAATCTTTTTCTCCCAAAATAGTCCATCTTGGATTTTTTTCAAAAATATCTTTAAACTCAAATTTCCTATTCTTGAAAAATTATTATTTTTTAAATCAGAATCACATTGAGGAAATATAATAGTTTTAATTTTGCATTGTTTCGAGGAAGAGTTTCTTTTCTTTTGCATTTGCAAAATTGATTTTTTTTCCACTAGACTAATCTCTTGGCAAAGACAAGGATTTGGAGAAATCAATACCTTAGAGATGCTAAACTCTTGCCTTTTCAGCTCTTGAATGAAGTTTCTTTCACGACTAACATCAGGCAATGAAGACTATAGGTAAAAGTATATTAACAAAGAGGTAGCAGTAAAAGAGGACAAACAGTTAGCCAATTATACAGACCTTCTGTGCCAGGAGAAAAATAAACTAGTGGAGTATATAGGGAGTGGCAGAAGATCCAGAGAGAAATCCACATCCTCTAAAGGCAAATGACTGTGTACGCTCTTTCATAACACTGAAAGGAGGTGACCAGTAGCAACCAGGAGACCATTTCTCATGTGAAATTCCTGGTAGTGCAATCTGGATCAGACTATTCTGCTGGAAACCTGTTCTTCTTTCCCTGTTCTCCGTGGTTTATCCCTGAAGCAAGTTTATATGCTTTAACTTGAGGATATCAGTGCATGACCAGAAAGGCTGGTCTAGAAAACAGTTATATGGAATTATAGAGAACTTATATACATGGGAGAATTCAGACCATAGGTATTAAAGAGCTGGTTCTGTGTAGTCAGGTATTTGTACACATGGATGAGATCCCCCATCAGCCTTTTCTTCACCAAGCTGGACATCTTTCAGCCTGTCCCCATAGAAAAGGTGTTCCAATCCCTTAAGCATCTTTGTTGCATTTTTTCCCGTTGCTCCTTCATTTGCTTGTTCGTTCATTCTTTCCTCCCTCTCTTCCATCTTTTTAGTAGAAAATCATTTCTGTATTCACTTAGTCTATGCTGGAACTACTTCAAAGAGACCATAAAAACTATCCCTTTTTCTGGAGCAATAAAAAAGTCATACTCGCTGAAAATTCCATCCAAAATAAAGGAGTACAAAATACATAATGCAGAAGCACCGTGATATGAACATATTTCCTAATCTGCTTTTCAGATACATAATCTCTGTATTTCTGTAATCCAGTGATATCCATTGAAAGAGCGTGAGAAATTTCTGTTCATTTATCTATATACTTTCAACAGACAATGAGTCTGTTGAAAAATATCCCTTTGAGAAGAACTTAAATTATTCAAAGATATGGTTTAAGTTTAATAAATTGTTTTTAGAAGAGAAAATGGGATTACATTTTGATAATATCTAAACATACAATTTTGAGATGTTCTAATAGCATATTTTGAAATATGATTTGAAGCTGACCTTCAGTATAAATGAATAAATATATATATATATATGCATGTATATACATTTTGTTCAGTCCTCTTGACTGGAGGAGAACGATCCTTGGTGGAACAACAGTGGGGGACTCATGAACAGCAGGGGTCATATGTGACCCATAGAGGAGACACACAAGACAAGCTAATCTAAAAATGTCATTACTTTCAGTGGATGAACTCTAAAGTCATCTGCTGTGTAAATAATTAAATCCGTTATGGCCAAGAAAGAGTTTGCCATTTCACCACAAATCCAAAAAAAAGAAGGAGAAAGAGGTGCAAATTGTATCCTTCAACAGCCATGATAAAATTAGTTTTGGCAGTTGGAGTGAAACATCAAGAGGCCAATCTGAACCCAACTCTGAGCCGTTCCATTAGCTCCGAGATTTTGTGAAAGTTTGGTCTTTAGATCTAAATGGCTTCTTCCTTTGTTGCTCCATTAATGAAGAGGGATGCTCGCAAAAGCACAAGCCCCAACCCTTCTACAAAGCAGCATCGATGACTGAATAGATCAGAGTCACTCTCAAGCACGCAGTGGGCATGTTCATATCGCAAAATATGTCAGTAACACCAATCTCTGCCCTTCCTATTATGCTGTAAAAGTGAATGTATTTTGGATGTGAAAACGTACACTCTAAGTAAATAGCTACAGATGATATCTATTTCAAACCAGAAAATGCACAAGCAATGAAAACAGAGGCAGTTAAATATGCAGGCTGCATTATACATTGGATTGCATTATATATTGACAAATGGATAAAAGAGGACTGGATGTCTTAGGGGGATTGGTAATGAGAGATGGAATCTTTCACCTTTAGGTCACTGATGTGACTCTCGGCAAGGTCAGGAGCTAACAAAATGTGGCCCAAATTGGTGGTTGCAGTCCAGTTTCTTCCTGCCAGATGTTCAGATAATAAAAATAACTACTGGCACCACACTACAGCCCTGTCAGAGAATCCAAATTAGCTTCCTCACTGGCTACTCACAGGCCACGCAAGAGCGGGCCCTCCAAAAGACAGGCTGAAGCACGTTGTGAGGGAACTCCCAGAACAGCTACTCATGCTGTATCTGTTCTGTGGATGAACAAAAGCTCCAGTTTCTAAAGCTATCAAATCAACAGTAAATTCATTTCCATTGCAGATTTGAAACAAGAAGAACAAAACTCATTTTGTGCTAACATAGACTATGAAAAGGAATATGCATTTAATATCTCATTCCTTTGAGTCAGGATTTGTTGTTCCTAATAATTTAGAATGTAATAGTAAACCAACACCTAGCTATTCTGTTTTCCATGATGTTGCCTGAATATCCGAGGTGCCTTTTTGAGGAATAATCAGCCCTCTTTATTAGATGCAACTGTATATTCACAATCCTGTTGGGATAGATAGATTCTCTATAGTTTGATAATAAAAATATGTGCTAATGGGTCTCATTGCTCTTGATTTCTCACATGAAGATGGAGAGAGAGTGGGCATTATTTACCCACAGGTAAAGTAAAAACTATGAAGGTAGAAGGCTTTTCCATGCAATATACTGTTCAAATGTAATAATCCCTGAGATGATTATTTTAGTAAATGAATCAGTCACTCCGAGCCAAGGAAGGAAGACATCTATTACTGTGCTATAAATGTTAAAGACCCTATTTAGACCTTTTATCCGTAGAAGAAACAAAGCAATTTTTGCTGATATTTCTGTGACATCAATAACAGTACCTCGCTAAGTAGTGAACAGATATTACAATTGTAGTTTGCCCAATTCTTTTTCACTGGTCATCAGGGAAATTCATCTAAAGCAACCAAAAAAACATAGATATGTTTGCATCATATTAATAAGAGGAGAAAGCAAGGTAGGTGCCAATTGGCAGCAGAGTATGTTTTGGTGGTTTGATAAGGATACTAAAGAGTTTATGATGTGACAGATGTTTCACTACACTATTGTGAAATGAATAGATTATGAGAAGTAATTAGATGTACATTGGAATCAATGCTGTTATCATCGAGGCCTTCGGGCGATGCAATAGATGAGAGTCATGGCAGCAGGTGGTCCAATGGCTCGGAGACAGGAAGACACACCGCAGGAGACTGAGTGACAGGTTTCACAGATCCAGGGGGTGAGAGATCTGAGCTATTGCCTGCATTTGTAATCTTTACTCATGTATAAATAATAACAACTACACTATTGACTTCATATGCTATGTCATAGCCTCTGCTACCCCCTATACACACACACATACACGTACACACACATACACACATGCATTCTAGAATTGTTCCCTTCAGTCATTTCATTCTTTTATTTTCAGGTTAAAATATATTTGCATTCATCCCTTTGATGTCAGTGCCAACCCAGTGTGTTTTGATTAAAACACTTACATAAATAAGAAACTTGACGACAGCGTTGAATGCAGTGCAATGCATTCTCTGTCCGGTGCACAACTGGGTCTGCACTTTCCACAGGAGACCTAACTATGTGTCATACAAAGGGCACGATTCCCATTATGCTGCTATTTCAGTTTTTTCCTCTTTACTTCTTTGTTCAGTAAGTCAAAAATGTAAAGAAATATCTCTGTGTCATGCTTAAATTTCCTTTGCAAAGGAATCAGCAAGATCAAGGATATGTTTTCAAGATAGAGAACGTATGAAACACGCAGCCTCTGGGAAGCTTTTGGTCCTGATCCAGCTACCTCACTTGTTCCCTGTGCCCAGTGCTTTGACCTGGAATTTCTGGGCTTTTCCGTGCCAAGTGAGGAGGAGGATAATGACAGCAGAGACCTAACGTGAGTGACCCCAGCAAACAGGCCCTGACTCTGCGAGTTGGTAATAGTAACAGGAGGCGGCTGTGGGAAACCCTTTGGTGCTGCAGCTTGTCAGCCCCTGCCTGCAGGTGTTTGCTGTGAAATCTTTTATTTTATCATTGAGGGGAGTGTCACTAGGATAAAAGAGAATATTGAAAGATTAAACCATGTATTGCAATATTCCGGGTGTAAACATAAATACTAAGATCTTTCTAAGAGTTATATGAATATCAACAGAAATAGATAGAATTATATTTGACCCCCTGAACTTGGGTGCATTGTTCTATGCAAATACCTGCTGTGGACCAAAACCCATGTAATTTAAATGGGTGAAAGGGACTAGGCCTGATTTTGTGGGAGAGATGACAGTGTTTAGATGTCAAAATTAAATGATGAGTCATGAGAGGGCTTGCTAAAGAAGGATGTAGGGCAGAGTTCAAGAAATGTAGACAAGATGTGAGTGATATGTAACTTAAAAAGTTAATTTCCTAGTTATACCCATCTGTGCACCAACTGTGTACCAATCTTCTGGTCTACCAGCAACTCAGGGATTTATTCCTTCCAAAAAGCAAACAGATGTATACATAAATATATACACATATGTACACATATGTACAACTATATATATATATATGTACATATATGTACTATATATATGTATATATATAAGGCATGACAACAAGCACCTTGGTCTAGTATGGCAATCTATGGAAACTTGACTTAGCTTGCAAAAAAAGCAGGATCCTCATAAGAATATCTAATCGACTGACCTTACAGTGATATTTGTATTTAGATGGATGGGTCCAAGGGAAAACATAGAGGTTGGGGCATTGTTCAAATGCAAGAAGATCCCCTGAGATAAGAAGCATATGTTTTCCCAGTGTGAAACAGTATACAAACAATTATCCACTTATCGGTGAGGATCTCCTATTACTCATGTCTCTCAGCATCATAAAGAGCTACACCAGACCACCACCACATAACCCAAAGAAGCCTGTTGAGCCAATTTCCCGTGCATTGACACTCTAGTGTCAAGGACTATGTCAAGGAGAAAGCTGGAAATAGAGCTTGTCCAGAATGATGACAATGCAAATCCAAATTCTCTTCTGAAAATCTTGGTCATTGCATGCGCGTTTACCTGACAGACTAAGTTATTAATTTAAATTAGGAGGCCTCAAGAGACCCATGGGTTGGAGTAGCAAAAGAGGTGAGGAAACCTATTGCTTGGTTGATTGAATCTGACTGATGTTCAATTTTCTGAACGGATAACCTCCTTTTTAATTCTTTTGTTCATCTTCTCTCCAAATTATCTACACCCTCAGGTACTCTGAAAAAATGAGATCTTATCCTGTGATATTCATGGATTTGCTGGACTGATTTCAGCCCTGAGAGAGCTTGGAGCAGTAACAGTGATATCAATGGTGTCCTTTGTACCTGCATCTGTACCTGCTCTCACTGATTCCAGACTATCGTAGAAATTCTTCACGCTTTCAGGAATTTGCTCAGAAGAGCTTGGTAACTGTGACCAAACTCATTCTTGGTGAAATAAGTTGCAAATATCAAACACATTAAAAATAAATATCTTCCTCAATGTATACAACAATATAAAGTATACAATAGAGTGCCCTTCAAGGAAGACGCTTTATTCTTTTAATTATGAATTTCAAGATCCTTCTTATTAGTTTTAGTGCTATGATACAGGCAGAGTTGCAGACAAGTGGAAGTTCCCATTTTGGGGACATCTAAGCATCTGGGGTAATATCAGACATCCTATCAAGACCACCTAGAAGTAAGTCCTGCTAATCAGATTTCATGGGTCAATGCAGTGCCCTGAGAGGAGGAGAACACTGAGTGTAGCTCTCAGTCTCCAGACATGAACTAAATCACTGTGGAGCTTTGTCTTTACAGTATTGACATTTCAGACTTTTTAAAAGAACCTGGCTCACGTTTACCCCTGGAAGTCTCTAGAGTCAATATAGAACTAAGGAGAGTTGTGAAGTCTAACAGTATCTCCCCAGTTTCTTTCCCTACTCCTCTGTCCTCATATCTCATAGCAGGATGTGCCAAAGATGATCCCTTTGTGACACACACATGTCAGTCTTTCAGGTATATTCTTCATTTCAACTCACTTACAGCTTTCTCCAGGTCTCCCTTGTTCAAATGGCTGGTCACAGTTTGCCCTTACTCACCTCTCTCCTCTTTGTTTAGACCATAGAGTCCGTTCATCAGATCATACTTACACCCTTATATCCACCCACATCCAACACAAATAGTAAAAAAAAAATCAGTAAACAGAAGGAAAAAGCACTGGATGAGATTTGGTCAGTGTAGCAGCAGAGTGTGCCTCAGTAGTTGAAATAGCAAAGAACTAAATAGCACAGAAATAAACCTCACCTCCATAGTTAAATGCTAAGGTCTTTTCATAAAAGTTGTGTCTTTTATAGGTGCTCAAAAGTAGGACCCATATGGATAATAAAACAGGTACCTTTCATAGCAAGATGATTACACAGTGATCCTTTGAAGAAATAATTGAAAATTATTTCGGTAGAAACTGTGTTTCCCTAATTTTTTGAGTGCTACTTAGTCAAAAAAACTCTTAGAAATATATGTCAGGGATAATCTGGATCATAAATAATAACAATGTTGTGACAGTAGGTCTCTTATGGTTAAGGTTCAAAGGCTCTTCTACTGTAAAACTAATGTTGAATCTTTTATCTTTCACTGAACTTCCTGACAAAGCTCCTGCCTAGAGCAAAAATCAGCTGGGGGAGACTTTGAGGTTAATTGTACAAGCCTTTTCTTAAATTACTATGCAATAGTAATTAATAAATATTTAGTTCTTGGAATACATTTTGCTGCAGTTCTTTCTAGCATATGTGAGGTTTTTCTATTTTATCACTACTCCTTTGTTTTCAAAAGAGTTGTCCTATATACTCACTCTTTTCCAAGGAGAACTACTTCATAGGCTTTTTTTTTTTTTTTTTTTTTTTTTTTTTTGCTAGCATATCAGCATTTTATTTTCCAAGAAATACAGCTAACAAATGCTAGGGAAGGTGTTGTGAACACTGCGTCTCAAATATTTGTATTCAAAATCTTTATTTCAAAAATACTTACTAAAATCTTTCAAATGCCTACCTAAATCTTCCAAAAATACCAACTCTTCCCACTGAATGTTTGCTTCTACACACAGAAACACATGGCTGCACAGCTCTATTAAAACACGAATGGGTGTGTAGGTAGAGCCAAACATGAACAAATGGCTTTAGTTTTTCCTGTCTTTTACCCATCAGCAGTCTAATGGCTACATCTATTTTCATGGTGGTATTGAGAAAGCCGAACTTAGTATTCGAAACACACTGCGGAAGGCTGACACTGACAACACAGGGGTAGTAACACTGTGATGCTGGCGCCGAGCATAACCATCACTGCAGCACTGTGATCACTGATACTTCCCTGGATGGATTACCATGTGCAGCTTCACCTCCCTTTCTGTCCTTCAAATTAACACAAGCGATGAGGAAAGAAATGTGTTTCCAAGGGTGTAAGAGGAAAAATAGCTATCCAAAGTATAAGATGCAGTAAGTGCCAAAAGAGTATGTTCAGAGTGTCTTACACATACAGAAGCTGATTGTTTGCCCATCTTTAAGATGTGCATTATATTTTTTTCCAAGGATAAATAACTGTTTATGATGTAAATAATCTCATAAACAGGATCAATAGGTGTTCAAACTGTATTATATTGATCTACTCTGAAACTGAAGGTGCAAAAAAGCAACTTCCTAGTATGTTGGAGAGTTCTTATGCAACAGCCTGGAAATGCCTTCTATGTTCAGACACCAGCAGGACTATTTTTCTTGCTGAAGAAAGTACTGCAGAAGTGTTGCACTCTTGGGTAAACTTGAGTGAACAGAAAAGCTAAGCTAGCTCTTCATATTTTGTTGTAATTTGGTTGGGTTTCAGTCTGATTGCAGAAAAGTAGCAGAAAGAACAGATTTCTGATGGCCCATACAACTTCAATCTCTAATGCATGTAAGCCCATATAGTTGTTGTGTTGTCATGAGAATTAGCACACCTGATTCCGTCCATCTAGCAGCTTGCTTAAAAGATGTAGAATATACCACCATAGAAAGAGGTATTTTAAGAGATTTATTACATCAGTGAGCAAAAAGTAAATGCTAGGTCTCATGCTAGGTCTAATTAAGACATTTTATAGTTTCTTGAAACATCAAGAACATCATTGATACATTTGACTTTTCTCCTGTTTTTTGGATTGTAGAATTCTTATTTCTGGGTTTTTGTTTTTTTTTGATGGACTGCAAATAAATTTTATGATGCAAGAAGCAATGATATACAATCTGCAGTCCCTTATTTGTTAAACTGCAATTAAAAAATGACAATAGCTTGTGAAAAGCTGCTCTGGCAACTTATTATTGGAGAGTGACTAGTTTATAATACTAAAAAAAACAGTAAGTATTTTAAAGTAATTAGAACTATACTTGACTTAAGCCACGGGACAAGATGCTTGAAAGATGAGCTACAACTAGATACAATCGTAACTACAAAAAAATAAGAGTTCTATCAATGGCAGATTTTTTCTTGCTCTCCATTAATACCTGAAATCAATCAGAAAGAAAAGGACCTCTTCAATTTTCTGCTTGTGACTGAACTGAAAATATATTTAATTCCTATCTATAGATTTATGCACCAATTAAATATTATCTCTTATCCTTTGAAGATAATGGACTCAAACTGCTGCAAATGGAAGTAGGATAAACTTATGTAACAAGAGTTAAAGTCAATATTTAATGCAAGTATATAGGCTGGGAGGATGCTGATTTAAAGGCATTTGTAAGAGGGAATAATGTTTTGGAATGCTCTTAATTCTCCACCGTCTCTCTGTTCGCCAGTGCACAACAATACAGCTAGGCACCTTGGCAGGTTCGTTTAGGTATAAATGCCAATTTCTGACTTGTTTTTAATATTGGAACTGCTAATAGATGCTAGGTTCAAAAAGTATAAACAAACCATGAGGCATGCTAATCACGGTAAGAGCCATATGTACTAAACAAATGGAGTTTTCCTCACCTTTCGCTTCAGAAAACAAAAAGAAAGGGATCTCTGCAGCATTGTCTTTAATCCAATTTCCTTTGGATTTAATCTCCAAAACAAGGCTGGCCTGCTAATTCCCAATTATAATGGCACATGTAATCAGAGCCCTCATTAACAAAGACTGACTATATTGTCTATTAGGAAGGGAAATCTGAAATGCAAATTCAGCAAATCAAAACGTTAAATGAGCTCTACCCGAGATGCTCAGAGCTCCTGCCAGGGCAGCGCATGCTGGCCGACACCTGCCCTGAATTCTCCCTCCAGCTGAATGTTTCATTCTGTTCCAGTCTTTGCCTCCTAATTGACCTGCTTATGATCTCTGCTACAATTAACATATGCTTATTAGTAATGGCTGGTTAAAGATTTCAAACTGCCGCAGTTTACAAAGTCTAATAGAGATGGCACACCACAGGAAAGATGAGACCACTGTTTCCCTCATCAGCAGCGTCTTAGTGGTTTGGTTTCATGCGATTCAAATGAGATAATTTTTCACATCATCTGATGTCTGAAAATCCATTCTAATTGAAACTGGAAATCTGCACACAAAGTGGCTTAAGGCTCCTGATGCACTAAATGAAGATCAGCTAGCGAATATGATTTTTCTCCCCTTTAACCACATGCTTAGTAGCCATGGGAAAAAAAAAAAGATAAAAAAAAAAGGGGGATGTAAAGACAGGGAGAGGGGAAAAAATCTGCTTTGAATTACAAAAAATATAAAAACATCTACCCACAGTAGGTTATGTTAAATTCCTTAGCCCACTCCTTAGCTATTAATGAAGGTTTTCAGATGCATTTATGAACAGAATGATTGTTTTCCTGGTACGCTGCAGCAGCAAAATAAGTCGTCTAACATTACCAGAATACCAATCACCAATCACTAATATTTTTTTCTCATGCCCTGATTCAGGAGGAAAACCATCTTACTAAAAAAAAAAAAAAAAAAAAAAAAAAAAGAAGAAGAAGAAGAAAATGAAAGGCTGGCATTTATAAGCGTCAAAAATAACTATGTTGTTAAGGTTAGGCTAATGTCACATTAGTTATGCTTCCTCATTTGAAAATGAATTCAATATAGTCACTGATTTGGCAGGTCAGTCTACTTTCATTACATTTTCCTTTTTCCTCAGTGTTTTCTGTATTACTATCTGCTGCCTGCAGGAGCCAATGGGCAACAAATATATCTTCCACCTGGTTTCATTCCAGTCTCATTAGCAATGCACTAATACAGCAATTAGGTATAATTCTCCTCTCCTAATTGCATTATTATTATTTATCTAAGATTTCTAGCCCACTATATTTATTCATTCTATTTTTTTTTCTGTGATTTCACTTCATCACAGTGCATTTTAAGGATAGGATTGGATGTTTTGCAGTTGTTTTTGCACATACTTGCCTTTGATTACATAAGCCACTCTTTGGAAGATTTATACTGTCAAAATCCCAGGCAGTTGGGTATGAAGTAGGAGAGTGTTTCAGTCTGGTTATCTCTCCAATCATTTTGACTACATTTAGGAAGCAGAAGATAATATTTTTTGTGGAGACTTCAGCCATATCCTAGATAAATTCTGTGAAGATTCCCAAATTACATCCCTTAAAACTAAAGATTTAAGGTTTGTTAAAAGATGCTCTCACTAAAATTCTTCAGGTCAGAATGCAGTGCTGTCGATATAATCCACACATGCTTTTCAAAGACGTAACAAGACACTCACTGGTCACCAAAGGTTCCAGTTTAAGTCAGGCAAATACAATAGGAAGAAAAGGTTAAGTTCAAGCAAAGGAGAGGAGAAGACCAGAGAGTAAATTCTTGGTCAGCTGTACAGTGGGGTTTATGAGGGAATCTAAAGAAGAGAAAGGATATGTGGCTCAGTGTGTAGGAAAAAAGAGACATTAGTCATGCTGTGGGAAAATGTATATGTTAGAAGGTGGAAGACAGAGAAAGAGAGAGATAGAGAAAGAAGTTGTCTCAGATGTTGTCTAAAGGTAGCAGAAACAATCCTCACACTCCTTTATTTATATATATTCTTTGAAGAGTAATTTCCCCATTGACTTTCTGTTTCCATTCTGAAGCTGTTGAAAAACAGATAGCCTTGGATCTTGTGATATCATTGAAGTGAACGGAGTTATCATAATAAAAATTTGGAGGACTCCATGAACGTAAAACAGTCCTTTACTATGAGTTTCATGGCCATTACTATCGCCTTTGCAGCCTTTTAATGGTGTAAACCTTCTAGCACTAGATACAGAATTAACAGAGTCATCTGCAGTGCTCCAACTTCTGCTGCCCTTGCTCCATCTCAATACTAACTTTACAGGATGCAGACTTGATTTGGTTTACCTCAGAATTACATTTTCCTTTTTCTTTCCTTTTTCTCTCTAGCTAGGAACGTAATTAAACCAAGAGTGGGATTTAATTTACTGGAAATTAGCCCAGTAAAAGTCAGCGCTCTCACGTCGGGTATTCGTCTAGGTCTGGTCTCTAGTCAGTAGAGTAATGCCATGCTACCAATACCAAGATGAGTATTAAATGTAGATAGTTCGTGCTTTCTGTCTCTACTGACTATACATGAAGGTTCAATTACAATGTTAAAATAAAAATTTTTTGAAATGACACCTTCTAGGTGAATACAGAATTAGGAGGCTAATATATCCACTGGGAACATAAATTCCCACATGTGGAAAGGGATTTAAGATAGATGATAGACAGAAACTTGGGATTTGAACACAGCACTGGGTACAGGAGCTTCTCACTACTTATTTCTACTTCAATAAAGGTTCATATCACAGCTCGTAGTGCTTTATTTAAATCATCTCCTACATTTTTCAGTATCTGAGGTGAGTAGTATTGTAGTGATATCACAGCAAGGGTATGTCGTGCAGGTAAAATTAACAATAACCTTTGATGTGATTTAACAGACTTAAATCCTCTGTAGCACATTGCTACTGCTGGCCACTCAGCAGACAAGCCATTCCAAACGACATTCTTAGGAAACCATAGATTTGGATTTAATTCTTATCCATGTTCAATGGAAAGCAAGGAAAAGATAAGCATGAAAAGTGAGTAGTTGGGCTTTTTAATATTTGGGATTAAATGAGGCTGATACCAATCAGGTTATCTCATTCACAGCTGAAAAGTTCCCAACTGAAAGAAATGGAAGTAATCAAATTCCTGTACATTCACTATGTTTTAAACTGACTTGTGTTAAAAATACTTGTATTCCTTCAAACTTGCTTGGACAGCAAAAAATACAGTAGGGGCCATATTTACCACTAAGGTTCATGGAAAACTTCAAAGACTTCAAACTTCTTAGCAGAGGAGGCAGGATTGCCAGTTCTTCTCTGCTGAAGAGAAACAATCACAGCATCTAAACAACATCTATACTACAAGGGGCGGCCTATTTCTGGCTGAAAGCTGCCCGAGGAGCTCTACTCAACACGGTCAATGGGTATGGGCCAAGGTACAGCTCAACCTGAAGCAGGTAGCTCCATATGCTTGAATTAATTTTTCACAGGAAAGGTGATATTTTTTCTCCCTCATTCTGAGGGGATCAGCCTGGTTGTAGACTCCAACCCTGTAGCTATCTAAAGTTAGGACAGATGAATTGCACAGATATCTCTTACGCCCCCAAAACACGTGCCATCTACCAAAGACTGGCCATCGTGGACTGCCAGCAACCTGAATCAGGCATCGCTCAGATTTAAAAGTTGCACTAATTATGACACCTCCGTTAAACACATACAGTAAGTGACCCTCACAGAACTCAAAGTGAATATAAATGCAATCATTAATTGCTGGATAGACAAAAGAGATTGAATTTTAAGAAAAATATGCTAAACAAAATCAGTTCAGGTACAGTTACCTACCATCTGTGACAAACTGGTTGGGAAAGCATCACCTTATAAAATAAAATAATTTGTGCTTAATTATGAATGAATAAAAATATTACTAAGACCTCAGGAAAATTGTGCACATCATAAATCAATATAGACTGTTATTTGCATTTAATTTTCATTCAAGCTTATGCTTTCAAGGAAAATTTCTTAGGTTTATTTTAAGTGTAATAAAATTAGAGGCAGATTATCATCTGAATATGAAATAAAACAGGAGGTTTAATTTTTTTTGAGATGAAAACCTGCAAAATATGAAAACAATATCTCATAGATGTAGATACATTTTTACTGATGTTAGAAAATACAGCCAGAATCTGACCTTGGAATCCAGGATGTAGATTCTATAGTTTTGTGCACATTTAGGTCTTTAGCTGTGAGTAGAGTTCATTCTGCTTTTTCTCAGTATTAAGAAAAAGGATAAATGTAAATGAATTTATTTTCTTAAGTATCTGATTGATGAAAAATTGCAGAATAACTACCAATATTGAATTATATTTCTCCCTCAGATGTATGTGGCATTGGTAGTAAGTAAGTGAAGTTCTTCCTGAAAATATCCCCAAAATATCATTGGACTGACGCATTGTCCATAGAGTGAGGGAAACTGTTCTACCAAATCTTTCAAGTAGAACTATGTAACTCTGGCTTTTAGCTCAAACTTTTCTGCAGGCTTTCATAACAATTTAGGACCACAAATTTTAACCTGAAGAGACACTGAAGACCAAAAAACTGAGACAAAACTGACAAAAGTAGAAGAAAAGCAGTACTTGCAAAAAAAAGGCCCTTAAGTTACTTATACTCGATTTACCGATATTTAAAAAACAACATAATCCTTTCCTACTTCACAGTTTTCTGGAAAATATGTTCTTTCTTGTTTGTCAGGTACTTTTACTATTGCAGCAATGTGGGTACAGCAAACCCCTAAGTATCTTCCTGTTTTGCAGTTGCTAGTGAAGGTAGGCCTTGCATATGAATTTTTATATCTGTAAAGATGGAACAGTGGTAGCAGCTATCAGGGACAAGTGAATCTGTATGGGCATTCTGGGATTATGTCTTCTCACAGCACAAACAGTGACACCTTCTGCTCATCTACCCCTCCTTTGCTGATTGTGTGGAAGATTATATGCCTGGTTAAATTGCTGTATTCCAAGAAATAAAGGTAATATATTTGCAGTGAAATGTCTTTGGGCAATTAAAAAAGCTTAAATTTCACTAATATGAGTGAAAATAACAGCCGTTTGTAAGTGAAAATGAACAGCAGTTTGTAAGTAAAAGTTTCTTTCCCCTGCGCAGGTCTTCCCTGAAACAGACTGTCCTTGTTTAGCTGGCCCCATTATCTTGTCAATGCCACATTGCATATGTGCATGGAGTTTACACAGTGCAAGTCATCATTATGCTGACCGTACTGAATTTTCCCTATGTTCATTGATATGTACATATATGCATGTATATATATTTAAATATCCAAAAATTATAGGGGAAAAGGAGGAAGCTTTCATCTTTTTTTTTTATTTTTTTTTTGTGGTAGTTGTTATTTATGTAGATGTTGTCTTACAGAGTGGGAAAGAAAATGGGGAGAGGTACATGAAAGTACCATCTTCTATTTTTCCCCTCATGTAACCTAAAACTGTTCAGATGGATTATTTTTTCCTTTCCTTTCCTTTTTTTCTTTTTTTTTCCTTTCTTTTTTTCTTCTTTCTTTTTTTAAGAGGAAAAAGAAAGGATTCACTCCTGGGATTTGACTCTGTATGCCAAGCTCATGCCTTGAAATAGAATTTTAAAAATAGAAACTCTTGTATATATTGTAGAATAAATGGTGCTGCTTTAATAAGAACACTTGGAATGCAAATGAATCCTGGAACCACTGTGTGAAAATATGCTCAAAATGAAAAAGAAAAGAAGAAAGCAATATAGAAGATGATTTATTTACTATCCCTCAATTCCTAATTATAATTATTTTTGCCCTGTGATGTCTTCTGCAGCCCTTTTCTTCAAGATATCATGACTAGGATGATGGGAGAGCTATTAAATAAATATGTGGTTTCATATTTTTTGCAAGATTGGGGATGTTAGCCTTGGAGCCTTGGTAAATTCCATTCTGCCACACCAAAATTTCCTAGGGAGCTTCAGGGGATAAAGTGCCTTTATTAACGCGATCAGGAATTCTTATCTCCTGATTGCTCAGAGAAGCCATTTCAATAAAATCTACAAATACACTCGAGTCTGATTTCGGCACGTCCATGAACGCAGCATTTCTGTTGCAGCAGCATCTCTGTGGAGCAGGGACAGTCAGGGATCAGAAGTCACTTTTGCCAAGCACACATCTGTGATAGAAGCAGCCTGTGCCTTAGCATGGTTACTCTCCATGCTTGATGTTTAGAGTGGACTTCCTCTTGACATAAGATGGGCATTGAAAATGAATTTCATGTAACGTCTTCTAGAGATGCCTGTTTCCTTCTGTGGGCTGTAAGAGAAGCCTGGAGTGCATAGCATGTCCTGGTGGTCTAACTTCTAAATATGCCTAATTTAGGGCAGATAAATCCAACCAAATGCCCCAATGTCCCATTCTTCAGAGAATGCACAGACACAAAAGTGGAGAGATAGCCCTATGCTCCAAACTACAAATTCCCCTTTTCTGTCAGTTCTTAGGGAGTCTTTACCTCTGGCCACCTCAATACTCATATTATTCTGGATGTGCCTCCTCTAAGCTCCAAAGCTCCTAAAGCAGTGCCAGTGCTTGAACTGCTTTCTCCATGTGGGATTAAAGGGTCTAAATCTTCTTGGTGACAATTTTTAACTGGCTACACTCCTTGATCTCAGAGTAAAAAGACTGCTAGCCTACCCCCTTGCTTGAATGCTTTCAACATTATACTCATTATTATAAAAACAAACAAATAAAAAACAGTTTGGTTTCTTACACAGTAATAGGAGTTGGAGTACCCCTTTTCATCATTGCTTTACAGAATGGATGACCTTTGTCCAGCACTAATGAACATATAAGAGTGGAAATAAGAGTGGAATTTGGAATTTTTAGGACAGGTCATGTAATTGCCAAAACCCCTAAAATATATTTTGTCTTGTCCTTGCAATGATATTAATCCTTTTATAAGGAGTTGTGAGACAGAGCGAAGACTGCACATAAAGAGGTCTAGGGCATATGGATACAAACATAGCCGGAAAGTGATCCTTTTTCAATCGACTTCATGGATGACCATTTACAGCATTTCCAAAGAACTACTAGAATAGCAACATAGTTAATAGTTAGTAGATAAACCACTGCAATTTTTTATCAGTAGATTTTGACTGCTTTATACTCTTTTAAGAGTGTACACTCACTCAGACAGAAAGAACGTTTTACAAGCTTCTAAAAAAATTGTTAGAATTTCTGAATATAGTATAAATAATCTTTTTTTTTTTTTTCCTGAATGGGATTACTGTACATGACAGAACAAGAGAAAAAGCCATCACAGTTTGGTTTGTCATGAAAACTCAGTTTTCATAGCAACTTTGAAAAGACCATTAGCAAAATCTTTGGTATTGAGCTCTGAGCAGACTTTAGAAAATCACCATTACTTTCCTAAGTCGGTGTAGCTCATTTCTAACGGTGCCATCACTCAGTACGGGAATATTCTGTGCATCTACTTTTTCCATTTAATCACTCGTTATTACTTTCAGGAACAGCCTGAAGAGCAAACACCGAAGCCTTTTCCCAGGTGCTTCACTGTTTAGTCTCCTGTTAGGTCTTGGGTGAGTATCTAAACAAAGTGCAAATCTTGTTTAAAGTGAAAATCAATGTTATCTGGTTTTAAAGCTTTTGTTGTTGTTGTTTGTTAGGTGGTTTTGCCTAATTTCTTTTTTTGAGGATGGCAAAGGGACAATTATTACTCCAGGAAAAGTGCTTTCATGTCACCCTCAGCGCAGCTTTTCTTTCTTCTTTCCTACCTATGTAGCTCTCACTATGCCTTTTTAGTATTTGTTCACAGAGTTCAGCATTCCTAGTGGGAGATGGTGTGTAGTTTAAATATGTTTCTCTCCTGATATTTTAAATGACATCCAATTGACCTCATAAATGTCTTATGAGACCAAACAAACTCCGCACTCCAACAAAAACTGTCAGCCACTTCTACCCTGCCTGTCCCCAGGCTGCTCTGGCACGATGCCATAAAGCATCAGTATTGATATTTTGTGGCATTCAAATTGTTAAGTAGCTAGGCTAAGCAACAGGAGCAGAAGTATTAATATCATCTGGCCGTGTCACTGATAATTACACCAATATAAACTAAATTTATAGCACATGACACCTTTGATATGAATTGGCAGCAGGCATCAAAACCTTTTCTTGACATTTCCATGTAAACCTAGGAGGCATACAGGCAATATTTTGTGAGGTATTTTTATAGAGAAGCATAAGAGATTCAGGAAAAATTCTGCAGTTTTATCATACCCTTCATCATGACTTGTTTATTTTCAGTAGTGGCTTTCATTGAGGGAAAAAATTATTTGCTGTAATGTTTTATAATTTTAACTGGATAAACTCATAAATGCATTGAAAGTGACAGGGAATGCTCCTACACCAAGCAGTGCATGTTAACATGATAATTCGGCTTAAAACTACAACTCTAGATTTCCAGAGTGAAAGCAATTATTTTCTAATATGAAAAACAGACTCTATCGGAAAGAAGCCCTTTATACTATACTTTTACATTAAAACTTATCAAGTGTCTAGGGAAATGTGTTCTTGAAATCCCGTCATGATCCATGTGTCATTGAAGACAAAGATCCGATGTGCTATGGAAATTTCTTGATGCATATTATGAGCTGTTGTTTGCCATAGTGTCTGGATAATCCTGCTTCATTTATTGGAGGGCCATTTCAGCTATACTGTCAACAGCATGGGATGATCGGGTCACCTTTCCCTAGAAAATTATGTAAAAGCTGTCAAATGGGCAGGATTATAGGCACATTAAAGGTGCTTTAAGATTTCATGCCTATAAATATTAGCAAAGAAGATTTAAAGGCAAATTTGTCATCAGTACATGTCCACGTTTCTACAACCGTGTTTTACAGCACTGCAGTGTTATCACCAACATTTTATCATGTAACTCTGAAGTGCTTTGGAGAGGAGCAGCTGCTGGCAGCCTTATCTGTTTAACTCATATATGAGGAATTAAGCATTATTTAAAACAAAACAAAAAGGGGATAGCTGGCTGCTGTATATCATCCTTTGGAAATGAGTTCTCAACACTTTTATTTCCCTACAAAACAATTCAAGTAAATCAACACAAACGCTTCATATTTGGAGGGTCAGTTTATTAGAAGCCATTATATATTTAATAAAGACTTTTTCATTATGGTACCAATTATGAAGATCTTTGCATGGGAGTAATAATGCAGCAGATCATTTTGAGTAGTATTTACTTTTAAGTTGTGAACAATTTATTATAGTGTTTTGGAATGACTGCTCTTATTTATTGTACATTATGAATGCTGTGGGCATCTCCAACATAAATAGATATTGGCAGCCCCCAAGCATTTCTTCAGAGCTCCCTGGCATTTTTGATAGACGAGTGTAGCATTTTAGTCATATTTTTGTGCTGGCAGATTTCTAGCCAATCTCTAAGTTAAACAGACCTAAAGATCTCAGAGGAGGAAGCAAACCACCCCTTCTCCCCCCATCTTTCAGAGAAAGAACAATCTTAAACCGCTGCTAAGAAGCAGAGTAAATTGTGAGCAAAGCTATGTCAATTGTAAATATCTGCTCTGGGGCTTGATCCAGACTCCACAGACATCAGTCGAAAGTTTCCCATTTCAATGAGCTATGAAAGCAGCTGTTGTCAAGCAAACTTGCATCTCTCTCTTCTCCATCGCAAGCGTCCAGGTCAGAGGGCAGCACAAGCTGGAAACCTACGTGTAAGCGGTAACTGGTACATCAGTCAGCAGAGCATCCCTCCTATGAATTTGCTGCTGCAGTGTGAGTTCTGGAGGGATAATGCTTGAAAAATCCTGAATGCAATTAGGCACAACCAGGTTGTTCCCTCCAAGCTTCATTAGGCTTTGCTCTTGGTTTCCACATTCCCTGTTGGCTTGGATAAATGGCCAATCTCCAGTCAGCTTCAGTGGGAGCAAGAGGGGCATTGGGGGAAAGAGCTTGTCTGAAGAAGTGCCAAGAAAGGGATATGTGGAGAAATATGGCCTGAGCTGAGCCTTAGGGAATAGGGGAAGAAGGAGGAGACGAGAGTAAACAACTATGGTATCCTCAGTGCACAAGGAGGAAGACAAATACATCTCGTCAGACTGACTCATATCTAGACAACTACCTTCAAGTAAGCAGTAGAGGAATCTGCTAATTGTGACTAGATGCAAAACCTTCTGGCATCTGGCATCAAGGCGCCTTGCAAGATAAGTTGGGGAAGTGGTTGAGATCATCCCGGGGTCTACATTGAGGGAACTGGCAGTTGTGGTCAAACAGCAGAAGGACTCAGAGAGGAGCTTTCCTCTGATGCGGACACCTGGGAACCGAAGCAGCATATCTGATATCTTAGCTGAGTCTTTTTATTTGTTCATTCTGGCCAGAGACAGAATATATATTTATTTATTTATTTTTGTGCAGGAAACTGCCTGGCGCAGGCAAATGGGGAACAGAAGCAGGCTTGGAGCCAGATGAAGAAAAGAGCTTCTGCACACAAAGACAAAAGCAAGGTCAAGAGCAAAAGTTAACAGGGCTGGTTATTCTCTTTCCCCATGTGGCTTTGGAAATGTAGAGGCATACCAGGCCTTGTGGACTTCATGGTAGAATTTTATGATTCACGGGGAGAATCCTCATGGGAGGTGATAGCATAGGAAACTGGAAGGAAGCTAGTAAGGGTCACCTCAGTTAGCAAAATGTTGTAGCTTCAATATCTAGGGCCTAACTGGAAGAAAAATATAGACAGGGAGCCAAGATCGTTGAGAGACGTCCATTTACATGAAGTGGGCATATGGCAAGATGAACATCTCCACAAGCAACAGCCTCATGCTTCATCTGAGCTTGGAGATGCTTCTTGCAAGAAATGCACAGGAAAAGTGCCTCAAACCCTGACACACAGAAACTCATTCTTGAAGAGATGAAGTCATTGGTGTACCAAGCGATAATGAAGATTCAGACAAAAGGGTGGAAGATAATGTGACTGCTGCTAAGGTTTAGGGGTTTACTGATAGCAGAACCTTGAGTGCAATGCCACACAGCATCTATCTGGCTCAAACGGTACTAGCTCAAATCCATTGAGTCCTAGGAGAAGAAAATGACCAAGCTGTAACTAAGCTCTTTGTCCATGTTGAGCACTAAACTTGAATGCAGTGAGGAGCTGAGACCAAGGCTTTCAACAGCACCCGGTAAACTGAGGCAGCAGAACTCGTGTGTATGAAGCAAGCTACAGTCCCATGATCCAAGGTTCAAGAGGTGCTGTTACTCCTTTCCTTGCAAGGTATCAGGTGAGTGTTAGTTACACTTGTTACTAATACTTTGGCCTGTTTTTATTTCCAAGAGAAGTATATTTAAGATCATGTACAAGCCCTATTGCTTTGCTGCTGGTTGAGTGGCAGGTTAGGAGCGCTGTCAATAAGAGGAACAGGGAGCCTTTCCTGCTTAGCTCCCATACCGAAACTACCTTGTGCGGTTTGGAGACACAGCAGGTACCTCTGCTCATTCTTAATAAACTGGCAAGATTTCAGGCATTGACTAAGACAGCTGGGGATACAGCAACCTACTCATTCCAGTCCAGAACTTATTTATTATTAAAGGCAAATTAAGTGATGGCGGGGGGAGGGGGTCTTCAATGTTGGGTAATCCATTAACTAGTTCAATAGGATTCCCCTGAAAGGAGGTGTGTGTGCCAGGAGTTGCTTCCAGTGCAGTTTACATAAGAAGGGATGGGAGAAAGGAAGAAAGCACCTGAGAAGTAGAGCTCTGGATGAGTAGGGATGCTTGCAAGCGTGGCAGAGACGGCGTCTCACCAGAGCCAAGGGGGCTGAACACGTGAGCAAACCCAAAGATCCAGGAGATGTGAAGAAGCTAGATGTGTTCAGGGATGAGAACAGTTCTCACACGCCCCGAAAACGAGCAGGCAGCCTATGGGATGGGTAAGTCAGTCCACAGCTAATCACCAGGACTTCCCGGTGGCAGGTGACCATCACTTCTATTTATTCCCCAAGGCTTCTGCTTCCTTGAAAAGCCACAGTTAGAAGCAAATCAAAGAGGCAGCGCTTGCTAAAAAGGCAAAAGAAAAGAGGCTGTTGCATCAAACCCAGGCAGCACCCTCCTCGCAGCCTCCTAACCTCGCTTGCAGCGGAGGGCAGCGGGGTCCCAGCTATGAGTGACAGCTCTCCCCAAATACGTGGGAACGAGCGGAGAAGAAATGATGACCTACCCTGCGTATGTTATTGCTGAATGATTCCCAGGTGAGTTCAGTTAATAAAGTCGCAGACAAATTAAACCACATCCCTCACATCTTGTCATTATTTCTGCATGTCCGGAACAACGAAGACCAAGACTTTTTTTAGGGGCAAATACAGCAAATGGAGTATGATATATGGAAAAGCTAGAGAATTGAATCTTTAAATAAATACTTTCATAACAAAGCTAACTCAAAACATATAAGTGACAATAATATTTGACAAATATTTCTTCTTCTCTTCTCTTTTTATAGACATGGAAGACAATGTCTCTAACAGAAGAAGGTTTATAGATCAGCTTCTCCATTTTATTTCTAGGTTAGTTATTACAAAGTTCCATATTTTATCAACATATTTTACAAGTCCTCCTAGCTTCCTCATTAGTTTTCTTTTTAGATGAAATACTTCTTCTTGCTTTGATAATCCCCCCCAACAGAAACAATGATGTTTTATAAATGCTTCATAAGAAATGCCCTCGCATTAGGCAGCACAGTGTCCACAAAGTTGATTTTCCGTCTGTCTAAAAAGGGGTCAGACAGATGAGGAAGCAAGCTAAGTAAGTTGGTACTTATATATTTGCAGAACAGCCTTGATAAATTCTACAACCTTGTGCCAGAGTCACTGAAGGCTATGTGTCCTATCACACATGCTGAGGCTGCTTTTTGAAATTGCGTTTTATACATATATTATCAATGTCACTATTTACTTTGTGCATACTTTCGGTGGTCATACATATTCTATGAATAACATTAAATATAAACATTTGGTGTCTTACACTAATGGAGATTGTTTTTGTTTGATTACATATCTCAATCCATTCTTCATCAGAGGATTCTTGATCCAGATCACTTTTGCACTTGATCTTAGCTTTTATCTCCCCAGAATTTATTCAGCCTAAAAGGATATCAAGTGCAGATTCTTTTTGCGGTCTTTATCCATAATTAAAAGCTAGTATTCTAAGGGAACGAACTCAGGGGTACAAAAAAAATCCTCAATTTATCTCCCACAGATAATGTCTTATTTGTAAATATCCATAAACGTGTTGTTTTGGTGCATGGCATATATCTCACTAATCTCTCAAAGGGCTTAAATATTCTTTCATTACAAATATCCTTGAGAGTCATCATGTCAAAATCATTCCACAATTAATAGAGGTTGCCTCCCAGGGCCTCGGGGAGAAGATGGCTGTTAATAAGTGGACAAATAGGAGATACTCTCTGGCCTGCTTTAAAATGCTTGAGGACATTATGCCATGCAGTGGTGGGATAATCCCTGCTAAGGTCTCAAAGATGCCTGCTGTTCACATCTGTATTTCTAGGGCACTGGTGAATTTTTTTCAATGACAGAAAGATGTGAGGGCTCTTTTCTGTGCTCTTTTCTTTCAATCACCAAAACTGGAGGCAAATCCATAGACTTAGGTAGGACTGGGGCAGAGGATTTGTCCCTCTTAGGTGCAGTCCATAATTGGTAGAAAGGCACTGTTAAGTGTTGTATTTTCTATAAAGAGACAATAGTTCTAAGGTAAGAGAAATCAGCGTGTTATTCTGATTAATTTTTGAAACAGATAAGAATTGCTGGATATTTAAACATTTTTGCTCAGTGCTCATTTTAGCAACATTAATACAGGTTATTCTTGATAAAATTATAAAATCTTCTTATGCAGAATAGCTCTGATAAATTCGGGGCTATTGAACATTACTCAAGCTAGTGAGAAAAGCTAGAGTCTTGCTAAATTCATTTTTTTCTCTCTCTTTTTTTCTTCCTTTCTTTTTTTTTTTTAAGGGGATTTTTTTCTTAAGAATTTAAACAATAAAAACAGTCAAAAAATGCCTTTTTTTTTTTTTGGTGGGGCAGGGGGGTTGTATCTGTCAGTATGGAAGAGCTGTTTCTTGAGGATATCACTTTTTCACAGTTTAAGAGAAAGCTGTATCAACAATATGCAGTAGAAAAAAAATGTGCATATGGGGGTTTTCCACTTGTGGCTAAAAATAAATGTTATCAGTGTATATTTATGTAAGATTGGATCTGATTCTCTGGTTACTTTGCATGGCTTTATTGAGCAGTCAAATGGAAGTTTCATAGAGAAGATCAAAATCAGCCGTAAAATGCAACTGTGATGGTAACCTTAATTATCGGAAGGATATCCCCTCCAGAGGATCATAATCTGGTTTGAGAAGCAGAAAGACGGTTGCTTCCCTATGGGAGTCTGGGAGCGATCCTCTCTCAAAAGCTTGGTGACATAGTCCTGCAAGGCTGGTATGATTTCACTTTCAAATGTATTTAAAAATTCTACAGCAAATCCATTGGGGGCGTAGGCTTCCCCGCTTTCCAACACAAATACTGTTGCCTTAATTTCATTCTCCGTCCTGGGAATCTACAACAGTTCTTTTTGCTCTTGTGTCAATTGTAGCTGCTGCTATTTCACAGCTGATGAAAGAATTGGATTTTAATGTTTGTTCAGAGGTACGTAAGTTGGCATAATAATTGTGAATAACTCTGTGAGTCTCCAGGGTGAAGAGTTCGGCCCTCGTATTTCCCAGTTTGCTGGGTTGGTTTGGATCATTGTTTCTTTGTTTATCAAAGAGACTAACAATGAGCTGCCTTAATGAACGATTGTTAAAAATATATGTTTATTTTTTACAGCTTTTCATAAAAGAATAGGCAGAATTTCAGAGATAAATTCATACATCTCTTCTTACAGAACTACTCTACTCTTATTCACTTACGCTTTTAATATGTTGGATGGGAAGCTATTTTAAGTGAGTAATTTCAGACTAATTTCAGAAGTTTATTTATTTATTTTTTCCTTAGGATAAATATTTTATCCTGAGAGCAAAATAAATATCTGCCAAACTGTCCAACCCCAGAGGCCCCCTCACTTGTTCTCCTAGTCTTGCTCCAATAAAGTAATCTACTCATAAAAAGGATTTCCAATTTACAAAACTGACAGGCAAAATGAGGAGTATTTATTCAGCCCTTCATTTTTTGTTTGGGAAGAACTAGAGCCTATCTGCAAATTATCATCCTTATCTATAAAATCCACCTGATTAAAAAAAGCAAATAACCTAAATCAAAATAAAATCAGGAAAAGTCAAAAAGAAATTCTCTGACTATTTAAATAAGATAGGTGTCAGTCAGCACAGCTCTGTATCTGCAAAATGGTCAGGCAGACCCTCTCCACGCTCAGTGGAGAAAGAAAAGTACCCACAAAGGATGATTCATTCCATCCTGAAATATCTACATAAGTTATCTGTAATGAGCTAATCTTTGGAGTCTCCTTCTCTGGAGATCTTCCAAGATCCGCTTGGATGCAGCCCTGTGCCATGGCCCTGCGTGTGCAGGGGGGGTTGGACTAGATGACCTCTAGAGGTCCCTTCCAACCTTAGGCATTCTATGATTCTATGACTTGTAAATGCTATTTCTTTCCATGAGCTTTTGAAAGTGCAGATGTCCAGTTTAGACTAGTTCAGACTAGACATGTATATAACTGGCCTTCAGACTGGTAAAGTTAGTTAGTTCAGTCCCGCCTTGATTAAACTCTCCGTGAATGCACCAAGTCAAATTCAAGTTCTCCATGCTCCACATCTTGGGTTTTTTGTTTTTGTTTTTGTTTTCCATTGCTGTGTGTTTTTTAAAATAAGGATTAGGCCATCACAGTTTTGTGATATCCTTATTTTTTCTTGAAAATGCTCCCTCAGTTAAGCGGTACAATGTCTACCTTGTCCAAAAGTGCTTTCTTCCTTCTAAGGAAGAAATCAATGTAGTGACTCATAGTGTCATTTTGTCCAGAGACCTGAAAGGCCCCAAAAGTCTGTGCAGACAAGCTGTAGAATGGAAACTAACCTTCTTAATACCCTGCTCTAATTATTTAGAAGACTTTTTTTTTTTTTCTGAACAATAACCCAGAGGTGTAAATTGTTTCTGTGAGCTCTAATTAAAAGAAAAATCATCTATCTATCTTCATCTTCATCTAGCTTCATCTATCTTTTCTTGTATCTTGTTTTTTTTGTTTGGTTGGTTTTTTGTTTTTCTTGAGTGCATGCTCCGGGGTAACTCCAGCTCCCAAGTGTCGTGCCAGTAACACCCACCAAACAAATGGTCCATCTAGTGTTTGAGGCATAAATCACCCCGCCTTCTTCCTATGCTCAGACATTGTTTTCTGTTTGTTCACTTAATCATTTCTAAAGTTACGTGTACATGATTCACAAGCAGTGTTGTTACAAAACTTTCCATATTTGTTTTGTTTTACTTCTTACAATGTGGTTAAAATGATAATTAGCTGCTCTGGACAGTTGCCCACACCAATTGCTCTGGATAATTGAGGCCTTCTGGTCACAAACTGAGGTCAAAAATTGGGATCTTCTCAAGATCTCACCTTGGTCCTTCCAAGGGTTTTTAACTGAAGGGAACTAGAACATCCCATTTTCTGCAATGCCTTCGTTTTGTCTTTCAAATCATCTTGGCTTGCTCACTTCAGTGAAATATTTTGGCGAAACGATCTGGCCTCTTTTTTCCTTCTCTACCAAGAGAACACAGTGGATGTCGTCTTGTTTCTTTGCAGGGTTTTCCTTTAAGCACTCTGCTTCCCTTTTGCTCATCTCTTGCCTAGAACAAGGAATCTCCAACCCTGCCGGACGCTCGCATTCACTCTCGCAGTCCTGCTGCCAAATCTGCTGCTGCTGCTGCTCATCTCTAACTGTTCTGAACAGAACATCTCCGGCAGCACATTGATTAAGTACAGGAAGCATTAGTGACCAGCAGCTCAGGGCATTGGGTTGTTATTGACTCTGACAGACCAATTTGTTTCTCCAATGTTCATTATTCTACAAAAGGGGCACATCAGACAAGGCAATTGAAATGTACAATATTGCCACCTACCTCCATTCTGCCTTGATTATGCACAGCCCAGAGTTCAGCTCCAAAATATGCTCAGAGCTCAGAGATATGAATTGTAAAAATGAAGGTAATTAGAATTCCAGACTGGCCCAACTTGGAGCAAAGATAATTAATGCCAGAAGTTTCAAATGAGCACATACACACACATGACAAGTAAATAGGTTCAAAATTAGGCAAAATTTTGTCTATTTCTTGGAATTATTAGTGTGTGGTCACAGTGACACTTTGTGTTCATTGCTAGGGAATGCACTCTGCTGAAACACTGCAGTGTATGAGAGTTCCCATCAATGATCTAATAAATGCATTAATCAACGAATGCTCTAATGCTTGCCAAGAGAAAACTGCAACTAAATTTAGGTAAGTTCAGGAGCTGGTTATGAAATGACAGCTCCCAGACATGAAAAGAAACCCAGGTGGGGTACGTCATGCTTGAAGGGTGTGCTCACAGCAAACCCAAAACTATCCCTGCTGTGTGCGGTGCGACTTCAGTGCTGACGCGTGTACTAACGTGTTTTCCCTTTTCTAGGGAATGGCGTGGGGCTGTTCTCCACGTTCACCTTCAGTCCCTGTCTGTCAGCGCACATCTGTGCTCCCTGTCTCCATTCATAAAACATCCACCCACAAGATGCTCCGAGGATCGATGCGGACATTAAAATCCCCTATGAAGTGCTCTAAGACGCAGTCGGAGTTAAACTTGATTCCATTAACATGCCCTGATGGTCACTGCCAGCATGACCCATCTCCTTAGCTTTAGACTAGCTACATAGCAGCAGATTGTATACACAGGACACTGCATCTGTGATCGTATCTAGTACTGGGTGAGAAGGTTTTGCTCATTTCTCCTCATTTCCCCTCTGTAAAAATAGTCCCTGGCACCAGAATCTCCCGCTGCAGCTTATATAATTATTCCTTCCGATCAGAAATTACAACTTTCTGCCCACAGCAGACCTGATCTCCACTGCCCTGCATGCTCTCCTGACACTTACATCTGTGACACTGCATTCATCTGCATGCTTTGACTCTCTGCAGTGCCCTGGCACTATGAAGCAGCTGTAAAACTCATAGGGAGCCAACCCCAATGAGTCCAGTTAATTCAAAGTTACAGCTGCTTTACATCAGCAAAGCAGTGCAGAGCAGCCAAAGTGCAGCAGTAAATCTGGCCCTCCAGCTGCGCGTTGATTTTAAACTTGAAACTTGCAAAATGAATAGATTATTTGGAATGGACATTCAATAAAACTTGATTTTCATAAGCTCTTGCAAGGACCTCTAGGCAGCAGATTTGATTTTCTTTCTAGCTAGTTAAACCCAGATGCTTCTTTAAATGAATGTGATACGTACTTATGGTGGTGGCACAACCTACATACGTGTCTCCCTGCACTTTTTAAAGACAAGCCAAAATTATACTCCCTGTTAGTCTTTTGAAAAAGATTGATGATAATTTAGGGTCTCCCCCCCGAGTGTGATTAACATGTTTAGGGTAACATCCTGGCCCATCTCAAGGTCGATCTCAAGGCTAAAACTCTGCTGGCTTCTGGTGGCCTAGGATATTTCTCAGCATGACCTTAGGAAGTATGAGTTGTACTACTTCTGCAAAGTAAATTCTTCTGCAAAAATACCAAAGACACAGCAACAGGATCCCTGAAATCTGGAGTAGTTTTGTCATTGGGCAGGAACCACGTTTTCCTGCCAGTGAATTGCTGTCAATGAGAGGTTTCCTTCCTGCAGTGCAGTGAGACTGTAGGCCGCATCACTCAGAGCATGTGATAGTTATCAAAACCCAAAGCAGAACCCCAGAAAGATTTGACTCAAAATATTTGACAGACAAGTTTTTCCAACAATCCTCAGCTATTCACCCAACTGATCTTACTAAGAACTCTTCTGAGACAACTCACTTCCCGATGTCCCGAGGTCCCAATGCTGCATGCTGCTCCATGCCCTGTGTTTTAAGACATCCCCATATACACCTAAGTAGAAGGATTTCCAGCCCTGTGCTGCTACATTAAAGGTTGGCCACATGCCATATAACTCTTGTCAATCAAAATCCATAAACGGCAGCAGGAGGTGCTGAAGAGGAAGAGAAGGGTGGTGGGAGAACAAGTAACCCCAAGAGGGAAGGAAGGACCTATCTGTACAAACATGTGATGTACTGATTGCACAGAGAGAATACCACCCCAAATCTTTCCTAAAACAGTTAAGTCTTGTGCTAGGCTTCATCTTCATCTCTTTCTTGCATTATATGCAACCCTAAAGCAGCATTTGCTGGCAATTTTTGCGCTGCTCTAGCATTCAGTTTATTTTTGACTTGTGAACTGAGTGGAATAATGAATCTCTTTGTGTGCTTTTGTAAAAATGATCATTTCTTAGGATCAAGGATCTTATCTTTGAAGTCCTCCCTTGTAATCAGATCACTGAAGATCTCAGAGCTACAAAACGGTATAATTCACACATGTTGCTTCAGACAGAGGTCATGTGTTAAAAAATCTAGCAAGAAAACTACATTCCCGGAAAAGTCTGTAGCATAGACCTTGTCTGAACATGCAGAATATGCTTTCCCTTGTTTGTTTGTGGGTTATTTTTTAACCAGATGATAAAGATATTTTTGTATAAAATTATAATTTTTGTGAAGATGGAGTATTTTTAGAATATAGGCAATATATTACAAAGTAGAATTAAAAAGATAGAAAGGCATAACAAAGGAAAGGAGGGAGGGAAGAATAGGAAAAAGGAAGGGAAAAGGAATGAAAGGAGGAAAAGAATAAAGGAAAGAAAAGGAAGAAGAGACAGAAAAAGAGGGAAATAATTGAAGAAAGTTTTTGTAGGTAGCAGGCCTGTTATATTTTTAATAAGATGATTGTTTGCACCTGCCCTGAAACTGTAAATGTTAGCATGTATAAACATCATCTGCAATGAAAAGGCACATAAGGAATTGAAAAGACCTGACAAGAATGGCTTATTGCAAAGTATTATAGGTACAAATTACGTGCAGAGACTTTCCCCACCTATGCCTTGTATATTCAAGTGCTACCTTATCCTGGCACAAACACTGTGCACCCGGAGCGCTCTGTGCCATCATCACTCCATGTTGACCTAGAGCAATTTTGAAGCCAAGCTGACCACATCTGAAGCCACCACCCTGGTCCTAACAACATACACAAGGCCAATGCTTCCTTCTCCTGCACTTCCAGAACACGAAGACCTCTCCAGCCGCCTCCTCCCCGTTCCTCACTAACTGCACACATCCGCAAGCCGGTACAGTATCCAGTATCCACGACTCTTTGAACTGTCCCTTTAAAGCACAGTCCTTTGCAAATCATCTGGGATAGATAATACATAAATTAATTAATTAAACCTTTCCCAGAGCTTTTTGATATACCAGAGCATTAGTCTGGTTGATGTAAATTTTTCTATATGTTTCTGTATGAGCATGTTTAAGGAAACCTAACTCCGTACAGAAAATAAAGAGACAGAAAGAAGATAAGGTCTGTGTGAGCCAGGGCAGAAGGACAGGGAGTTTCTCGCTGTCCCACCAATCCTCACTCTATGGTATGAATAGGCAAACGATGATCCATTCCCTTCTCTGACATTAGGGTATTCGTCCCGTAACAGGATGAATAACAGAAGAATACACTTTAATCACCCAAGGGTACTGCATCCACGAGCATGCCTAAAAAGATAGAGGTGAACTAATCAACTGGTTGTGAAACACAGTTATTAGCCAGAATCCTGTTGGTGAGAAAGAAATGCAAAAGAAGGGTCGACTGGAAATGCCCCTGCAAGTGTCTCCTGATTTCACCTGTGTCCCTGCTTGTCCCTGCTCTCATTGACCACAGAGCGGGGAGGCAAAAAGAAACCAAAAAAACAAACAAACAAACAAACAAAAAAAACCCCACAGCATCAACAAAAAAACCCAAACCCTTCAGGTTATGTGAGAACCATCAAGGAAAGGATCTCCGCTGCCTATAGCCCAGATCAGCAGTGCTGAGTCATGAGGCAAGTCATTATTTATGTTGAAGAAATGTTAAACTTTGTCTCTTTAAACGACAAGCATTAAGGCACTTTATCCTGGGCTTCCTGTATTGCTGGCTTTCACTGTGTTCCTCATTTTGACTTTAACTGAGAAATATGGTGTTCCACGCTTATTATAGTACTTAAGATTAACCTCTGTGCTGCTAAGGTGACTCAGAAGGATTCTCTGTAGGAAAGAGAACAGTGTTATTTTTCCTCCATGTCTTGTTCCTTCCAAATCATTATCACATAGGAAGTCAAGTTACACCTTAAACTAGAGGTTGACATAAAAATGCATAATAGCACTGGCAAGAAAAATGTTCGAAGACGTGTCCCCAGGGACAGCCAGCTGTTGCAAAAATCAGTAATCGATCATTTAAATTCCATATTACATGGTAAGCTCTATAGAGCATGCACCATCATTTTTTACTATAGATTACAAACTGTCTATAATAGTGGTGTGTCAGGTCAGGCCTATGACTCTGGAGTCCAACCTATTAAACAGATAATAACTACAGCCACTAACTCATCACAATGTTACTTCCTTTTGCTTATATAGCCCTATTTTTTGTTTGTTTTTGCTTTTTACCCTGTATTTATATTTCCTGTGCGCTTGTGCTAGACATGTGTCTATGCTGTACTGAGCCTACCTGCAGTCTGAGTTTCAGTCACATCTCTCTGGCCCATTTGTGCATTTTATCGTGCTTGAAATGCATTCGAAAGCTCAAGAAAGCTCAAGAAAGCTCTGTGTTTGAGTCCCATTAGCAATCAATAATTCTAAATTGTAAAGAAAATAGTAAAATTTCACAGTCCACTTAGTTTGCCTGGTCAATGATCTGCTTTTAGATCTAGGACTGTTTGATATTTCTGTGGCTTGCAGATCCTGCAAGATGAGAATGCAGAGCGATTTTTATAGGGAAACCTCATGTTATGAGAGGTGGAGGACACCTGAAGAATTAACTGACTATTCATCTATCCTAAAGGCAGAGACTGGCTATCATGCAAGCAAAAGCAATAGGGTTGGATTTATGGCATGAACTTATAATCATCTAAAAACGTGTAGTTTAACTGGTTTAGAGAGAGAACAGTTCGGCTCAACGCTGTGAAATGCCAGTGCAAGAGCAGTTGAATTGTCCTCCTCTGGGATCCTCTCTCTCCTCTGACTGTTGAGAGAGATTTGCTGACTACTTAAAACTAGATGCCCTTTTTAGACAGCTGAGTGACCTGGAAAGAATTTAGATTTAAAACTGTTTAACAAGGCAAAGTGATTCTTACTCTAATTCCAAAGCATGCTATATTATATTATATTATATTATATTATATTATATTATATTATATTATATTATATTATATTATATTTTTGCTAAAATCCTCAGAAGGGATGGAGGGAATCTCAGTATGAAATTCTAGTGAAAACTCATTGAATTCTGCTGCCCTTTATTTTGTTAGTGCCTGCATAGAGTTTTGAGGTCAAGAGGAAAAAACAGAGTCCAAAGTATAACTAATAGGGACAGGTTTGCTGGAGAACTCTCCGGGTATCTTCTAGTTCGATGGCCGAGGTGTCCCAGCACTGCTGTGCTCTGGCAGATGTTTGCAGAGGGCTGCAGACTCTCTCGTGCCGGAGTACCCAGGTCTCTTTTCAGTGGAAACTAGAGCACGAAATGGGGAGGAAACTCTGAATCCCATTCTCCTCCTAAGAAAGAGCTGAACCATGTGTTCAAAGCCCTGGACATCTTCCCAGGATAAGAACAGATGTGCACACAGCCCATAACTATGTATTCTTGCAAGTAATGTGAGGGGAAGACCACCTCCTCCACCTTGGGGAGGAACCAGGCAATAATAAATGTAGGCTGTGCTGTCCTTCTATTCTCTTCCCATAGTGATTTTTTGAACAATTTAACAGAGCTTCTTTAAATATTTTCTTCACAAAAAATGAAAATTCAGTGACACACAGTGTTGTGTCTAGGCTGTAATATTTGTGAAGATAGATCTGTGGGAAAAGAGGAGGTTTTGGAGGACAGGGAGATTTCTTCATTGCACGGTCCTTGGTCATAGATGGCTAAAGCATGGGCATAAAAGAGAAAGAATTCAAAAACATCTTATTCTTAGTGAATTAAAAAAAAAGACTTTTCACAGCATTTGGTAAAAACTGTTCAGAGTTCCAGTTTTATAGCAAGGCAGGATAGAAACTGCGTTTTTTAGTTTAAAGAATGTGACAGTGTTTAAGTTATTTCCTAAACTAGAAAGAGAGGCACTTCAGGTTAAACCCTCATTCCTTGAATGTGAATTGGTGTCCAATATAGGTTAATGACTTCTGGAATTTTAGAGTCCAAATTATTGGCACACAATTAGCAATTTCCTGGGGTTTAGGTTATTTGAGGTTTCTGTTGTTTCTGATTTTATTTATTTGTTTATTTACTTATTGCTATTTTCCTGCAAAGCTTTGAACCTGATCCAGTACTCCTTATTCACTGAACTCCCACTGAAATCAATTTTACCTGAGCAAAAATTGCAAGATTAGAACCTTGTCACAAACATGGAGCATCATCAAATTTCAGTTTATCACATAAATCTGTAAAGCATTTGTTAACAAAGTCACAGTCGCTTTCATGCACCTTGTCCCCTCCTCTTATGGCCCCATCATCCTGTCATGAGGAGCTTAAAATACTACCTAAACAAAACCACAAGTTCCTTGAAAAGTATTGCGCATGATTATGGACATTATAATGACTATTAGAATTCCAATGCTGTCTTCTTGCAAAGGTATGGAAAGTAAAACAGGAAATAGTAGAGTTCAGAGCCTTTTTTGTGGCAAATGTCAAAAAGAGGAAATACAACAGTAAAAAGTTAACTCATTCACATTATAGTTTTAGTACCTTATCTGCTTCAGTATACTTTGGATTTCAGAAAGTAATGTGATTATGATGAATTTGGACTTGGATTACAGTCCAAATGTAATGGGGCGCTAGTACCTTGGCCACAAATTTCAAATAACTACACAAAGTGTTGATAAAAAGTAGATTTTTCTACTGGAACTAATGGTGATTCCTTCCGTTGTTTTGCACAGCATATGCTCTTCATAAATAATGTCAGAATTGGGCCAAGTCTCCTTAAGAAAGGTGGTCATTTAATGTAAGTAAATCCACATTAAATATTGAAGATCAGAAAAAAGCTGCCTTTTCAGAGAGGTCACTTTTAAGTGAAGGAAACAACAATGCATGTGTGCGGATGGCCAGCTCCACACTGGGTGACACAGAGTTAATGGCTCATAGAGAGCATATACATGTTTTTTAAAGATGTTTTATTGCTTACAAAAGGAAGTAGTCTAGAGAGACTGGATACATAAACTGGCTCCAGCCAGCTGCGGCTGTCAGGCTAGGAAGGATCCTGTTCAATTAGTGTTGTAAAATAAAATACTTTGTAAAGGAAATAAACACTATGAGAGCTAAGATTCATGCTTTCAAATATACACAAGGTTTGAATTTTTAATTAGGGCTGCTAATTACAGTCATCAGAAAGCAGAACAGAATAGATTTTACCTTACATTTAGCAGACAAGCCTTCAACCCCAGTGTATTTTTCAATTTCATTAATATTTTATGAAAATGGCCCTTGCAGCTTCAGCCTATTCTGTGCCTCCTACAAAACTGCCCCACATTATGGATGCCAATGCCTTTAAGCCATGTGCATTAGTGAGATGACAAAATGCAAAACAGCATCTTGTCAACCATTGCATCAATTGATTCTATTAGATAGTGTAAAAACAGTTGGGTGTGAGTTATAATCTAGCTGACACTAATGATGAAACAAGACACTGGCTGGGAGCAGCCATTAGCTATAAGCCAGAAATTAATGCTTCTAATATTTTTGAACAAATTAACCTTAATGAACTGGCCATGCATATACTGTAGTATATACTGATAAGTCAATTAGTAGAGAATGGAGGTTATGTATATATAGATATATAGAAAAAAAAAAGGAAGCTTATAGAGAGCTCTGTGCACACAGTGTTATAATAGCAATTCTACAATAAAATCAACTCTTTTTTTTTTACGTTTGGATACATTCTCATTGTAATGTGCAAAACGCCAGACTTGCGCATGTCAGTGAAATTCTGTGTGCAGGGGCACCAGTAAGTGAGCACAGAGCTGAGTGTGTCACCGGGTTGATAGGCTGGAGACAGAGCCAGTGTGTTTATGTAAATGTCTTAATTTCAATATAAACATAACTGTCTTTGAAACCAGATGGTCCAGATTGCTAACTGAATTCATCAGGCACTGACCAAAATGCACAGTACTCCTCCTTTCTGCTTATCGCTATTTGTGAGTGTTTTCTAATTTAAATTCTTACATGCTGTAAATCCATTGACTGCCTGAAAGGACGCATTAGCATTTTAAAATAGCAGAACTAAACTGAGATCCTAAATTTTAGAAATCCCATTTGCAAGCAACCTAGAAAACACAAGTGGCTAATTTATAAAGAAACAGAGAACAAAGGTAAGGTACTTGCCAACAATAGTTTGTTGGTTTAACTTTGACTTGCTTTCCCAGGAAAGCAGAAAACAGAATTTTCAATGTGAACTGTCAGCCCCAGTTATGACAGGGCTTCACTAGTTAGAAATTCAGAGTTACTCCTCCATTGGCAGAATGATGTAAAGAAAACCACCAAACAGAATTCTTTCAAGTTTCAACTACAACTCTACTTAAATAATTTACTTTTGAGTTTTACTCAGACTATTCTTTTTAAACTTGGTTGACATTTTCGTTGACAAGCACATTTTATTGCACAAGATCAGTAGTGAAACTGGCAGCAAAAAAAAGAGAGAAAGAGAAAAAAAAAGGCTCTACTCAATGAGAATACTACTATCTTGCCTTTGGGAAAAACAATGCTGGCAGTGACCCTCTCTGAAGCCAACAATAACTGGTAAACCAGTCAATATAAGTAAAATATTTGGTCACTTAGAAGGTTTCCTTTTCCTATAAGAAGTAAACCAGGGGCTGTTTAGCTAGCACATTTAAATCAAGCCAGCAATAAAAATGTTAGGTGTGAACATGAAGCCTTTAAATTAATCCATTAGAAACTAATAAATAAAATGATGAAATCAGTGAAAAGTTATATATTAAAACATTCCCTTATGAGCTACTGACAGCTGCAGTGAAAATTAGTGGAGAAAAAAAAAAAAAAGATAGTGAGGAGGGAAATAACATCTTAAGTGAAGCGTCTGGTTTCCAAGATCCCTGGCTCTCATAATTCAAAATTTATGAAGCTACTTAGTTACCAAAATAGAAGGCAGAAAAGCAATAGGGCTGTTCAAGAAATTCATATCTATTTGGATTATAAACTGAGTGAGTGACCTATGCTTTCTAAGTACCTTTAGGAAGACACAAACTAGAAAGGCCTGTAGTAACCTCCCATCCTATATCCCCTTCAGATAGGTCTGTTCCAAGAAACTCGCACGTTAAGATTGCCCTTTGAGCACTGAAGCCCTAGGCTGTTATCAACATTACGCTCAATTTGGAAGCCTGTATCTTAGAGCATTGCATTATATTAAATTGGGAACACGAATGTGCATGCTTTGTCCCTTGTGTCTAGCAATTTAACCGTGGATGAGCCAGGCTTCTCTGAAGTTGGTTTCGGTTGATTACCAAAATTCACAGAATGCAGCCGGTGTCAAATATTTATGTGAGTGGCCTACAAGCACAAGTCACTTGAGTTTGACTTGTAATTGAGCAGAAGTTTTAAGCCCAGCGCTTGTCCTTGTCCTGCCATGTTTTTCCTGAAGCATCTTCTTCCCCTCTTCTGTCATTTGGAAAACCACACCACCACCACTGCGACCTCCAGTCTTCTACTGTATGGCTCTTGAGACAGAGCAAGCTATGGATCCGTCCCAAAAGGTGCTTTGAGGATGGTTTTCTGTCGAGAGGGTTCACACAGATTGATGCAAGCCCTGCCGTGCCACTTGGCCTCAGAGACAGGGGATGGCTCCTACCCCACTTTATTTAACAATATCGATGCTCGATTTGTTTAGCCTCTGTAGCTATTTCTGATGCATTATGCTAATGCCCACGGGACAGCACACAGCTGTACGAGGTGCAGGTGGGTTAGGAGGAGCACAAAGACACCTTCAATGTTATTTTGAGGTTCTAGTCTAAAATAAAAGAATAAAAGGGCTGTTGTGGAAGCTTCATCCCTTCATAGGCTTTGAGCAGGGCTCTGAAAAATCTGTCCCACATGTCCCTGAAATTTTGGCCTCTTTCACCATCTTAAAGTGCTCAGAGACCTTAAAGGTACCTAATACACTACACAAGATAGAAAGAAAAATTTTGTATAAAAAAATAGACATTTAATTTTCCTGCTACCACCTAGCATATGAATGTGTTATAAAATTCCCCAGAGTCCTTTAGTCTGATTGGATCAAGGAAGATGTTTGATGCAGGTGGTTTAACTTTCCATTTTCTTTGCTCCAAACTGTCTAGTCGTTAATTAAGCATTGCTAAGTCCTTACTGAGGAAAAAAAATCTCTTGGTGAGGCAAAAACGAGTTTTGTTTTTTTTCTAAGGAAAAAATAGCTTTTTGAACTTTATGTTTTTGGTATCCTGTTATCAGCAATTTCTTCTTTCTATGCAGCTTCCAAATGTCACTTGATTATAAAAGTACCACACAGAAAAATGTAGCTTTAAAGATACAAGCACAAAAATTGTATGTAGTAGACAGTTTTTCTTCAATATTCCTGTTTGAATTCTTTTTTTCTTAGCACAGCATTGAGAGAATGTACCTGAAAATAGCTTTTTCTCATTCATGGAGGTTAAACTTCTCCTGTTTTCTAAACTCTTTAAACCATGGATCCCAACCAAAAACACTCACAGAGTCTCCTCTTGGCTCCTTTCATTAGGGTTTTACCATGAAAGCATTCAGAAAAAAATATCTGATATTATGATATTATACATAAAGTCTGCAGGCTTCATTAAAGCCTCCACAGAAAGCCCCATCTTGGATGATGAATCTTATGCTTCAAGAATGCAAATCCCCTGGATATCCCTAAGCAAAACCAGGGAACAAAGAGGAAATATCTTTCTGTCCCTCAGGCTACCTGAACGTAGTGCACATGTAAATCTGTCTCCTCCTTTTATGAGCCCCCAAACCCCCAAGTCTCATCAGAAGAGATCAGCTACAGAACTGGTACCTCATGTGGTTTCCAGATCACACGAGGGCCTACTGCTGGTTGCTGTTCCTGTGTGATGCTCAAGACTCTTATCTAGTTCCAAGGAGTGTGTCTAGATCAATCACCAAGGAAAAATCTGTCGGTCTTAGGATATACAAGCACAATTCTCCGTGGTCTCACTAGTGCCAGTAGGTGCTGAAGCAGCTCAGACACAAGTTTGATTCCTCTGGGAGGAAGTAGTTTGATTGAAATTTCTTATTAATGACACCTTTTAAAAATTATAGTAATGTGCTTTCTCCCACTCTTAAGTCTTTACCAGCAGCTTCCCATCTTCAATTCATGCCTTTATCCCTTGTTTGCTATCTCTTAAAAAAACACAGAACCCACTTTTTTTCTCAAAGACCATATTTTAACTGTGCGGAATGGCCAAAGCTATATAGATGTCTTTGAATCTCTCCCTGAGCGTAGTTCTGGGAATCTTGCCGTAGACTGAGTTGGTTTTATCATACGCCCCTGGTTAGGCAGATGCATGGATGCTTGGCATCCAATTACATGATGTTTTATCGGCAGAAAAATGTAGGCTTTCTACAAGCCAGGGATAAGCCTTGCGTTTGGGGTGTAGTCTCCTGTGTCCATTTGTCATTCCTGTCCGTTTCTGATCTGGTGACAGCACAGAGGGTTTACGAAGAGGCTCTGCTTCGGTGAGATTCAGTCCATCTCCCACTTAATTAATGCATGGGATGAGAATACGCACTACATTAAGACCTGTTTATGTGCATCCCAGACCTACTGAACCTATTTAATTTTGCTCTCCAAGGAATGTATTCTGGGTCACACACACTTGCACCTGCTAGACACAAATTAGAGCACTAAGAAGATGTTTCCAGAGAGAGGATTGGGGGAGGGGACAAAAAGGTCTCCCCAGGCTCCAAACTTAGAAAAACGAAGAGGGAGCAGCTGGGATTCTGCAGACACACGTGCAGGATTGAAGTGAAGGAAGCCAACTTCAGGGCAATAAAAAGAGGAAAATTACTTAAATATTTCCATACTCCTCTCCTCCAAGACCTGGAGCAGTCTATCTAAGGTGGGGGTCTTCTTAGTCCTCGGCTTGGCCTCCACAAGGCAATGCTATAGGCGTTTTGCTCACTTACACGGCATAGGAGAGTAAGGAGTAGTTATAGCCGTAACGGTAACCCCTTCTGGAACTTTTCTTCACAACACTTGCTTTCTGCTAAACTGTGCTATTTACAATATGCAGTTATATTTTTACTTTTAATCACTTCAGAATCGACGTAGAGGCAGAATCTCTCCTAAGGCAATGGGTAAATCAGAGGTGGAAAAGGGATTGCTTGTTCTCCTGTAATTTGTGGAAAAAAAACTTGTTCGAGGACCAAAAACTGGGGCTTCAGTTTTCACTCAGGACTTGAAATAGTCAACTATGTTTAAAAGTGACCCTATGACTCTATTCTTGACTTAGGCAAAACTATAGTAAACTTTAGTTGGAGTTTTATCTGTGTAAGGAATGAGTAAAGGACTCAAGAGACAGGGCCGTAACAATCGATACTGAATATGAGGTGATTTAGGCAATCTACCTCTGACTGAAAGATACATCTCTCACTCCTGTCTCATATATAAAGAGAGAATGTCATGGTATATATGCAGTCCATTTGAGCAGTCAAAAGTTCTTGCCACAATCAAAACACAGCAATGATGACCCTAATACAGTAAATTATCATCAGCTGATTTTTTTCTTGAATCAGATTTGAATATCAGTTAAGCAAAATTGCAGGCTTTATCTCCATCTACAAGTGGGAGAAATCACTATTTCATGTAGGCATGACTGAGCTGTTTCAGAAGCATAATTCATCACATTCTTCCAAAAATACTGCCCTTTAAGACCTGTAACGCTTACATTCAAAAAATAGTAAAACACAGGCCAAGTAATTAATTAGGAGAAAAACAACAAGAAAAAGAAAAAAAAAAAGTTGTATTTTTCATATAATCACTAGAAGAATCATGTTATAGTGTTTCCCATATAATTGCTGCCAGATCTGTTTAGCAAATGTGAAATACTCATTAGCAATTACTTAACTATACATATATTAAAGCTTAATTAGTAAATAAATTAAGCATATAATTAATTGCTTTAATCAGTAGGCTTTTAATATTGTAATTATCACTTGATACATTAAGGGCATGTTAAGAATACTTTTCTCCAAAAAATACATTGTTAATTAATCATTAAAACTTATCTTACTACATGCTCATTAATGATTTATTACAGATGCTGGGCCAAATTCTTCTCTCAATTACAGCAGAGCTAACTCCGTTGAAGCCAATAGAGCTTCACTTGCATAAATAAAGAATTTGGTCTTGTTAATTAAATGTAAAATGTTTGTCAGAGCATACTGACATAGACAGAAATCTGTGGTGTCTTGCTTACTTTAATGTAATAGCAGCAACCTGCATCTCTTTTGCATTATTTTACTCTAGCCCTAGCTTGAGGTAAGAGACAGCATGTTGTAACAGAGGGGCAAAACAGCAGGATTGGAGAGTTCAAATTTTACTTCTAGCATTGCCACTAACCTGCAATTTATGGACCAGACGCTAGACAACATTTGCACCTCAGTTGTACAGTTGCTTTTGTAATAACTATGTCTAGAGAGTGGTTCTTTATTTTCACCATATTAACATCTAAAATCTAAAGAGTCATGGTCAAAGGGTGTTGATGGAAAGTGTAACTCTGAAATCAAGGAATGGAAAGATGAATCTCAAACACAAACTCTTTGACTGCATTTTTCTTATGCTTGTATATTTGAACTGTTTACTCTCCTCAGGAAGAGATTGCTTCTTGATTTGTATATGTAAAGTATCTGCCATAATAGGCCAAATGGGTCTTGGTTCTTATGTTACCAATGTAATAATGTTTTTTGCAGAGGGTCCTTCTATATAAACAATCCCATTCCGAGTTGTGGCAAAGACGGAATGATATGGAGGGAGGAGGAACAACTCATTTTTGAGCAAAGTGTTTCTATCCCTAGATAAAGAGCATAGTTTTGGATACAGAAGGCTGTAGAATATCTGTGTGAAATTTCTACACATTTCCCTTCACAGTCCCAATGGGATTTCCCTGTACACTACCTATTTGCACAGATCTAAAATCTTTGTTGCACAAATGTGAAAGTAGTGAAGAAACCAAGGCTTAATAATAGGGAGCTTTGGATTCTGTGTGTGGCATATGCACATTTTCTTACATGTGCACATGCATTTTATTATTTCCATGTAGGTTTAACTCCTTTTCTCAGAACTTGATGGAACTTGTCTTATTTTGCTCTAGCTGCTTTCAGCAAGTGGAAATTAAAGAACATTTAGTTCTGGCTAGGAGGTGCTGTACAGGATCTTCTCTAGACTGGTGTAGAAAAATGGATAATATTAAATTTCTGTGTTTTGAGAGAGATCTGCAATGAGCTGCAACAGCACATTGAAATCTTGATTTCTTCAAGAGGAATGCAAAAAAATTTAACATATATGCACATACTTTATTTTCTTCTTTCACTCTTTCAGATGGAAGGACAGAAAGAAAATATATAATTTAAAATGTGTTAGGATAAGGCAGATATTTTTAATGTTAATTTGCAAGAGAGTGTTTCAGTGCTCTAACCACACTATGATTTGATATTCAGCACTGCAGGGTACTGAGTGAAATTTGCTACCCAAGAATCATCTGAAAGTTTGAAAGTGTGATCTGTTCTAGGCAAAAAAACAGTTTAGTCACTTTTGCACTGAAAGAAGCAAAGACATGCATCTTGGGAAAAAAAAGGGGGGGCTTATGGAAGATGCCTTCAGAAATACCTATTACCTTATTTTTGGCCAGTGTATGACAGTAACATCTGCTGCTGTTTTGCAGACTTCCTTTGCAATGTTTCCAAACATTGTGTTGCAGTGATCATTTCCTGTGTAGAAAAGTCAATGAACGTGGTGAATCCTACCAGGTTTCTCTGCCTTGAGCTTTGACTCCAAACCTAAGCAAGGTTATTATGTAATGGGGCTTCAGACGGCAATTCTGGGGCAGGTGGAGCCTTTGACAATGAAAGCTGTGTTATCTGAGGGATGAAGTGGGCACTTCTCACTTACGTGAGACTCTTCACAGATTTTAAAGAGTGAAGTTACAATGGTGAAATGCAAAAGTTTCCCAATTCCCTCTGTGTAATGGAGAAATATCAAATCCAGCCCCTGGGGTTTCCCTGTATGAAAACTTTTAAGTAACTAAAAATAGGGACCACCAAAAATAAATTTATGAGCAGTTAAAGGTGCACAGTTAAAGTAAAAAATCTAAGATTCTTACTAGTAAAGAACTCCTTTCTTCAAAATTCTGATGAAGCATTTTTTTCTGACGACTTTTCTTGTATAAAATCATAACATTTTATTCTATCCTAAAGGCACCACTGTCATACTACATGCAGGCAATGGCAGCTCTGTAGAATGTAAATAGGGAGAAATGATTCACTCATCTTTAAATTTACTTTAAAAGATATTTGCTTTTGGCAGAATCAAAAGATGTATCACAACTTTTTTCAGTATAGAATATTTGATAAGAGTGTAAGAGACAATAGAGGTACAAATCACGAGCCACACTTTCCTCACCATCCTCATTCTAGGAGTTTTTTAATGATGGTGCGAAAACACATGTGTAAGAAGTTTAATTTGACTGTTCTGAGAGTATAACAGTAGCAATCATGAATCTAAATACAGACATGATTCACTGTAGAAATCTTGTGTTCTTAAAAGCAAAATAAGAAATGTGTTTGCTAGAAAACTGCTGTCAATCACTTCAAAACAAATTAACAAATAAACAATATGGTTTGATTCCCTGCTAGAGAAAGGTGGTAATTATATTTCATATTATAATCTATGCTTATTTTTTTAAATAAATTAATGCCCATGCCATGAAAAAATTTGAACTGATTTAAATAAATGTGGCCAAGTTGATTCAGATTCTTAAAATAAGCTCCTCTAAACTGGATTCACACATACTTTCCATATACACGTATTGGCTTAACTTAAAGCAACAAATTACTAACAAACAAAATCAAAGTGAGCAATGGTTGATTTAGTCTTAAGTGGTCCAGATTATGGATTTGCACCAGTTACACGTGATAATTAACCAAATGCAGCTTCAGTTAACCAAATGTAGCTTTTCTCATGCTTGCAAATTCGCAGTGCTACAGGGATACTAAAGAGATACTAAAGTCAATACCTATTTTCTGAGCTGCTGCATTGATCATAATTCACATGGAAAAGCAGGTACACAATTAGGCTGGTTTACTGGCCTCTGCTCTGCGTGAGAAAGCCAGTACTTTGGGATAGAGACCTCTAATCCTTCTTTTCCGGATTTTTGCAGAGTGCAGGCAGTTTCCTGCCACCAGCTATAATCCGGGCATCCTCGCTTGGGCGCCTACCTTGCACCAGCACCGAGGATGGGAAGCCAGCCGATGGAAGCTGGCTTCCCAAAGGAAGCACCTAAATTTCCCATGCGGCGCAGGAGATGAGAGCCTTGGAGGGGACCTCCAGAGGGACAACGGCTCTACCTACCTTGGGTACCTCAACTCGCCGGAGGGGACATCCCCATAGGCTCCCAGAGGCGCCTCGCTCCCTCGTAGGGGAGGGTGCCCCTGTGATGATGACTATGGCCTTAGTTGCGCTCGTCTTTAAAAAGTTCACGTGTTGAGCACTACCTCAAGAAGATCTTACTTTTATTCTTCACCTTCAGATTTCTTAATCAAAAGGGCTCATCCTGGGCTGCAAGTGTGTGTTGCTTCCTGCCTTGGATGGAAAGTCTACAGCGTGCGCTGCTAAAGCCAGGCTCCCCGCAGCATTGCGGTTCATCTCGGAAGATGCGCTACCAGCGCCCGGGAGTTTCCAAAGTGGACCAGGGGAGATTTCAGAGTCCACTTCAGGTCACGGTTTGAAGTAAAATAGGTTTTTATTAATAATCGCTGTATCTCTGTATCCATGCATGTCATCAGTGGAGGCAATAAGAAAAAAACAACTATAAACTTATAAAGAGAAGCATTTTATTCCTGCCCTTGTCACCACATGCACTGGAAAGAAACCATATTGGCTCTTTTTTAGCTAGTAATGTCTAATGCAGGAAGACAGGAATAAGCAGAGTAGAAAGCACCTGTCAGCTCTATTTCCCACTCTCCTTGATTAGCATGAAACATTAATAGGGCTCTCAGAAATTCTGGTCTGAAATGGGCTTTGCTTGAAAACGTGTCTGCCTTTACTGCACAAAAGCCGCTGTCATTAAAAAAGGGCAGATAACTAAAGAAGACTCTTTCTTGAAATTTATACCATTTTTTCATACAATGACAAATTATTTTAATAATGGGAATCGCACACTCTGCCATTTGTATAATGCTTCCCATAAAATTCTCCCATTAAATTTGCTCCTTTACTTGACTCATATCTTTTTAAAAAAATGACACACACAAAATGATACATCACGCATTCTTACAAAGAATTGGAAGTGAACATACTGTAATGGGTTAACATACGTTTTAATAAAATTTTCATTGTTGCACATTTCACTTTTCGGTATTGAGAGCCAGGGCTGTACCAGTAACCCCAGGCGATGCCTAAGGATAAAACAAATCATATGGTAGTGAACTATTTTCACCTATTTATCCTTCTACTGAAAATATATTCATAAATACAAAATGAAGCTAAGATACGTAGCCAGAAACATTGTACATAACAAAGATATTCCCTACTATTTGTATTCTATTATTTTTTAATAATATACCTTGTGCATGTCTAAGATCCTTGGGCTTGTGTTTTTATTCCTTACATACCTTGTAAGTCACCAGACTGTTTTAATTTTCTTCCCAAAGTGGGCAGTAACAAATATCTGAATCCATATAGTTAAATGAAATCCTATTGCACAACTTATTACGGAGCATGCACTGCAAGCCAAAAATGTACGCAGGTCTATTTATCTAGCGTTTGGAGTTTTCTGAAGTAGAAACTTTTGATTTGTGGCAGATATAGGCTTATTTATGTGCAGACAATCCATTTTAAATGATCCGTGTCATGGAAAATGTTCCTGTATAGATCAACGTGTTAACTGTTTGTTAGATGAGATTGCCTCAAAGGCTAAATATGGGGAAAAATGCCCTAAATATTCATTTTACTAAGGAGAGGCCCTTCAAAATGGTTGTTTTTCTTTGTTTGTTGCTTGTTTAAGTAAGTAAGTGTTACATTGTGATACCAAAAAATAAAATGACAGGCAAACAATAAATTCAACTAGTTCAAGTTCCACTTAAATTCCAGTACTACTTTATTGCTTATATGGTTGTTTACCTGCAGAAATTTAAACGTGGAATCCAAAAGGCAAATGCTAAGAGTAAAAAATTGCAGTTGTACTTACCCCTTACTGAGTTAAGCACAGCTAAAGATTTTCAAGAATATTTCAAATTTAAAAATAACCAAATCTCTTTTCCTTCCTTTTTGTTGCCCTGCTCCCCCCTTCTTTTTCCACCAAAGATGCTTCAGTTTAACACATATTACTTAAAATAATGTTTCTTTTATAAAAGTGATGTTGCACAGAAGGAAATGTAAGTTTGATAATTCAACAAGCTATTGTAAAAAAGCAAAACAGTGAGTTATCAGCCAAAATGTAAGTTTTAAAATATTTGGTGATATCAGCAGAAAATCTTCCCGAGTATACAAATCATAGAGACATATATTATGAATAAAACTTAGAATTCTCATAGTTTTGCATTGATTTTTTTTTTACTCATTATGGATGAAAAAACATGCATAAAACATTTTCTACTCTTTTTTGCCTCACGCTATTTTCTAAATGCATAACTTCCCATGGCAAGCAGAGTCAAGGATAAAATTACTGAGAGTTTTATCACTCTGCTTACATGTGAGCGATGCTGATGAGAAACTTGCTACTGGTCACAAGCCCTGGTAACATTACTAGGATTTACATTTGCATATTTTTGAATGCATCCCAATAGCCTGACCCGAAAGCAGAGAAGATGAGGTGAAGGGAAACCTCAAAATTTTTTACATGAAACAATCAATCAGTAACAACACATGAGAAATGGCTCAGGAGTATTCTGCTGTGTGTGTTTTCGTGTCGCTTCCTTTCTTTTTTCCTCCCTATCTCTCTCTCCTTCTTTCTTTCTACTTCATGCAAATTCTCCCTAATCAAATATCAACCAATAAGTCTATAAGAAACAAAAAAAAAACCCTCTAAAACTGTTAATATCTAGCAATAGAATAAAAGGTATAATGCATATTTGCTATCCACGATGCATTTTCAAGTAAAAATGCTTTGCAGTCTGCCGGCTTGTCAATCTTTAATAGAAACTCATCAATTATTTGTGGGCAGGAGATTGAAGCAGCTAATAGCTCAAATATATTCCTCCATTTCATTGCATCAGTAGCTCTAAATTAATGCCTGCATTTTCCCCCGCTAAAATAAGTTAAAATAAATAAATATATGAAGATGTAAAAATGTATATGCATCATTTGAATAAACAGTTAAGCATCACAGCGCTGGGTATTACCTCTGAAATAGAAACAAGAGCCACAGAGCTTTTATTGTTGGATACATTCCTGAGAATGCAGAACAACATGTAATTTCCCAGCAATCTGACTAACCTATTTTAAAATAATTTTCCGATACCAAAATTACCGATAGATTTGCCAAATATATCAAAGCACTCAATTGTTTTCTTTTAAAAAGCACCCTCCCTGCTCTGACTTTTCGCTTGGGTGACATCATTCCTTGAACCTGCACTATGTATATCTCTATATATATCTATACAGAGAGAGATATCTCTCGCTTTCTCAAAGAAGCTTGTAGGTGGGTCGTACAGCATTCCTCATAAAACAAAGTCTACTGATTTCACCTAATTAAAAATGAAACTTCTCTGACATTAATAGGCAGTAAAGCAAATTTATAGGCAGACACAGAACATTTCAGTCAAAAAAGTTAGCCTACAACTTGATAGAAGGCAGGTTTTGCCAATCACATGCCATGAATCTACCCCCCCTGACCCCAGCCTTCGCTCAGATAGCGGATACTGGCATTCTTTGCACATCAGAAATGCGCCAGCAGAGACCATTCATGAGGGAAATAGGAAAGCAAGTCACATCTGAGCAGACAACAAATGCTCCGAAACCTTGACCCACTGCATGCAACAGCGAGTGAGCCGCCAGCCCAGCACCCAGCAATATTAGGAGCAACAGCAAGTGCAGCTCTGCTGACCTAGGACCCCGTCCTGCTAACGAAGGCTGCCTCCCCTGCACACAGCTGCTACTCGCAAAATAAAAGGAGCATTTTTAAGCTAGCAACCGTAGAAGAGCGCAGAATAGATGACACACTTACTGTAATGTCCCATGAAGCAAAGTTCCCATCTAGAGAGAGGCACTCTTATTCCACTCCCTGCAAAAGGGTTAACCATTATGAAGAAACATTATGCCAGACATTAGCAGACAGCCTACTTAGATATTACATTTTTCCATACATGATAAATCCTGGGTAAACCTGTTTTTCTTTTTAAACACCTTGCAGAGTGAAGCCTAGCACTGCATCTAGTTGCCAAAGCACAATCAATATGGAAGGAGCGGTATTTTATGATTGGAGAAGTTGTTGTGTTTTTGGTGGTGAAATTCATTATTTAGTATCTGAACCCTCAGCATTTCAGTATCATTTATTCATAAAGTCCCTTTTTGCCAGGAGGAAATGGATACAGCTGTAGAGAGAGAGAGTGCGAGAGAGGGAGAGGGAGAGGGAGTGAGACGGATTGATGATATTGATCAGGTACCATCTTGAAACAAAGGCTAGGTGCTCTATTTTAGTTGACAACTGTGACACATAAAAAAACAAGCAAGCGAGGGGGAAGGCTAGGGCCTTGAACATCACAGGCTTTAAAAAGCGTTTGAAGAAACCATTATGACAAGCAGGTCTAGGCGAGCTGCTGCAAAAATGTATTCAGAGGAGTCATTAAAAAATGATGCTTTGTTTGCCTTGTGAATATGAGGTTTGTAGCTAGCTGCAGAGCACTCTCCTACAGAGGAAATGATGAGGTTTTTCATGCTGCACAGCCACCTCTCTTCTCCTTTTTCTTTTTTTCCCCTTTTCTTTAAAAAAAAAAGAAAGAAAAGTTTCCTTTTTTTTTTTTTTTTTTTGATGTATTTATATCCCAGACTTAAAACATAGCATTTTGGATTCAGAGTCAATCAATCACACTCAGTGTCAGCCATCCTCAAGCTCCTCAGTTTTGCTATTAAAATTGCTGGGATCAAAATAAATGGAGTGATTTCCTAGGCATTCCGAGAGTTCAAATTGCTGCGTTTCGGTCCTGCTTGCATCTCTGCCAAGGTAACGAGCACTTGTGATAGGCTGCTCTGTGATAGCCGCGCGTCCCGCTGCGGAGAGGTGCTACCGGCATCATCAGATCATGAACTTGCTTTCTCCTCTCCTACCCCCGTGCGCGCAGAGCGGGGGATTCCTCTCTGCTGCCAGTGCATTTGTGTGCTCAGTCCCATTTGACAGAGAGAGGAGCAATCCCTACACTTAAGGCGAGCCTAAGTGTTACACCGTTATAGCTGTTCCCTAGCACGGATGACTGAAGCGCCTTATAGAGGCACCTAACCTAACACAAAAGGCAGAGAGTGGCTACCTCTCTGTGCTTATAATTCACAATCTTTGAAGACCCTTGCCCAGACGGAAAAGGCAAGCCGTGCAACGAGTGGAAACCTTTTAAAGCGAATGAAAGCATTCCCTTGCCTCAGAAGATATTCCCTTTGGTGTGGCTCTGTTTTTCTGCATCTTGCCATTTCTTGTTATATGCAGTTCAGTTTCAAGAGAAGGAAAGGGAAGGGGCGTGGGGAGTGAGTTTGGCAAAGTAAGAAGGCACTGCGGAAGCACCAGCAGAAGTTTCTCAACTGGTTGTGGACTCTAAACTGGTCAAATGTTCAAAGGGGAAGAATGCGATATGTTTTAATGATTAATTAAAAAAACCCCACAGATTGCTGAAATAAATGGTAAGGCTCCTGAAGACCTCAATATTCTTTAAATTATTTCTCAGGTGCCAAATTGAGCTTGAACCTTGACGTGGCCTTGCTCCTAGAAAGCACGAGTGATCTGAGTACCTCCAAGTCAAAAATTCCCCAGTGGTCCCCTGCAGAAATCCTGTATGGAAACTGCTCCGGAGAGATCTAACAAAAGCTTCCAGCTCCTGCTCTGCTTGCCCATCACTGGGGTGATGTATTTGTAGGCTCGTGTTAACAGCAGGGTATGGCTCTGTGTGCGCGCCTTTATGCGTGAGTTAAAGGGAAGCTGGGAGCAATACAAAAGCACGTTTCCCCCTCATCCTCACCACCATTTGAGCACAATTACAAAGAAAACCTCCGAACGTTCAATATTTGTGCCTGCCCCAATCATTCTACCATCTTCAGGATGAGGCTGACCCAGGAGAATGGGCCTTACACTTGTTTCAGATTATTCTTAATGCTACCCAACTCCACCTGAAAGGAAAAGAAGAAAGAAAGAAAAAATCAATCTCCCTGCTGCTGACTTCCTAGAATACGCTGAGGAAAACACCTTTGCACCCAAATTGTGCAGGTCTATGTATCTCACAAACAATGCACATATCCATTACTTTGCCTGCTTGGGAGGAGGATCGATATCACATATACAAGATATAATATTGCGAGGTTTTTCCTCCAAAGTGCTTTGTGCTTTGTGTCAGGAGTAAAAATAACAGGAGACTCCATACCTACCAGCCGGTTTGCTGTGAGCAACATACTTAACCCAAAGGTGCTAGAAATGGCAGTGTCTAAGAGACAAGAACTAAGTCATAATAGAAATTGAGGTCAAGACTGGAGAAAGAATACCAAGGAGCACTGAAAAAGCTGTTGAGAGGAGAAGACGTTTAATTGAGATGTTGTTCAGGTTGACCGGAGAGAATACACCAAGTGGATCAAGTAAGTGTTTAACTAAGCTCAGATCAGAGGTTGAATCAATGTTTGTGAAATTCTCATGCCATCTGAAATTGTTCGAATAGTCCAACATTTCTGAAATTTAGCCGTTATTGTTTTGCTTGAAAGTAATCTGCATGCAAATAAAAGTACTATCTTTCACCATATTCCCTTTTTGAAGTAAAAGCTGAGATACTTCATAGCAAGGGTATAGTGAGGAAAAAAATCCATTAGAATTTTTCACTCTTATTAAAATGGTTATTATCCTTTCTTGCCTCCCTTCTGCTTTTGTGGCATGGATGTTAAAATCCAGTAGCATCCTCCGTCACCAATTGATTCAAATCCCTCCATTCAATCGTACTTACCTGCTTTTTCAGAATTTCTCTGGCTCATGCATCTCTTCCTATGATATCGTTGTGGTTTTATCCCATCTCTATCTAGCCACATCTCTTTCTAGTCATTCCTAATTGTCCCAGGCTTTAAAAAATATATGTATTTAATACAACCCAGAAATGAGGTCAACCTGAAAACCAGTATATCACATTCACTATTGTAAGGATTTTTTTTTCTAAAATAATGAAACTATCTAGTAATAGTGATAGTGATAGTGATTGATAGTGATAGTGATAGTGATAGTGATAGTGATAGTGAT
>JAWLRI010001090.1:126119-147394 GCA_034781795.1 Crypturellus tataupa
AATGAAACTATCTAGTAATAGTGATAGTGATAGTGATTGATAGTGATAGTGATAGTGATAGTGATAGTGATAGTGATGGTGATGGTGATGGTGATGGTGATAGAGATAGGAGTGTCTACATAAAATATGGATTACAAAATAAGAGTTAAAGACTCTACCACTTATCATATAGAGCTTTTGCTCATTCAGTCTCCCCTCACTGCTGTATTTCCTTTTATTTAGTTATAGTCTGAAAGGAGCAATTTGTTTACCAGTTCTCTCGCTTAAGTTTTAATTGGAAGCTCTTGAAAGAATTTGGGTTGACTTCATGTGGGGAACTGTGGAACACTGTATGAACAATTACTACTCTAAATCACTAGGGAGTTATGAGCTTGAATTTATTAAATATTATGAGATCCTAAGACATTGCAATAATAGTCTCATATATAACATGTCTAAAAAGATAGACCTGGGGTCAGTTCTGAAATATTACATTCTTCCCCATCAGTGATGGGGAGGAAAAGGGGAAGACTAAGTACGTGGCTTATTGCAACAGCCAGTAATATAAGTGCTATGGCTTACTTCTTAAGAAGGAAGAAGGTTACAAACTTTTATTTGGACTTTTTCTAATTAAAATGTCTGGAAGTAAAAAATCTAAACACTTCAGCAAAGCTGGTTAAATATGTGATCTGTCTTTAGCTTTGAAACTAATTAATAAGTGGGAAGAAGCGAGCTTAAGAAAAAGAGAACAAGTAAGCAAAAAAAGAAAAATAAAAATGTATATAAATTAATTATTTTTGTCTGATGATATCTTTTTTATTTTGAATGAGAATTATTCACCTGAAATTTCAACAGGATTGTTCATCAGAGTTGCCTGTCTTATTTGTATACACTAGGATTTGTTTTCCCCTTGTTAATGCAATGGTTCTCAATCTTGGTGCAGCCTCTGGGTGCAACTGCAAAAAAAAGAATAAAAAATTGGAAAAACAGTTTTATAAAGAGAGAGAGAGCAAAAGAGATAGGATTGGGAGAACGGTAAGAAAAGCAACTCTTGCTTGAGGGATTAGCTTTATATAATTCTGTCAAGTCAATTGTGTAAAACTTTTCAGCTGGTAATTTTTATATCCAAGCCACTCATTTCTTTCCTTCTAGCAGTTAGTTGCCAGGTCATACAGAAGAGAAGGTTCTTTTCAGTATAACTCTTTAATTAATCAACTGCATATTAACCACTGTAAGAAACAATATTACATTACAAATGGATGTTGTGAAAAATACGTAGCAGGGAGATGTACTCTGCTGGCAGCATAATGAAAAATAGCAAAATAAATAGCTAATGGGGTGCAGCTTGTCTAAGGAACAGTCATGTTTTCTTCAAGCGCTAGCTGCTCCATCAAGCCGAGTTTCTTGTACACTCAGGATATAAGCACATAAATAAATTCTGAATCTGCTTAACATATAAAAAAAAATGTGCCCTTTATTAGAGACACCCAAGGATATTTCAAGTGGCCTTCAGTGCTTGTCAATAGCAGCACTTTGGGTTTCACAAGAACTTAAATATTGGATCTAGTTACTCTGCTGAATAAGAAGCTGCATTATGTTAAAAATACATTTCAAGAGAAGGAAGGAACCAGACTGACTGGATTCACTGTGGTTGGTATCACAGTAACTTGCAGCTTTTGGGCTGAGGGATTGGATCCCCATGACTAACTGTTGCTGCATGTTATTTTTCAAAACCTGGACTCTGGGAACAACCCAGACCACTGTGTAAGGTGCCCAGATGTCTTTTGCAGTGCACAGGGAGAGTTAGGTGAGCTACACTGCCCTGTCTTCTTCTGATAGGTTCCCAAATTACCACTGCTCTGAGCTGGTGCTATATAAATGTGCTGAGGGGTCACACAGGGAATGCTAAAAGGGAATGCTGAAACTGGGCCAGGTCTGGACCTTAGGGTACTTCGGAAGTTGCCTGTCTCCACTAAGGATCTGTAACTCAAAATCTACTTTAAAAAAGTAGAAATGATCTACAAGACTGTTGTGATGGAACATACTGAGCAGGAAATTTTGATTATGGCATCAGTAACTTCTGGTAGCTTTTGCCAAGCATTCAAACAGCCTCTGAGAAGATGTCACAACTGCTCTTGTCCCTTAAGATCAAAGGATTTTTAATGTTTTAGTCTATAGTTTTTGCAACCACAGATGCATTGTTTACTCATCCAAATTTTCATTTGCTGAGAGGCAGTTGTGTCTGGAAACATTGTCTGGAAAATGCAGAGAGATAGAAAATGCTTCCAGGGATGGAACAAAAAGATCGAACATGCTTCCAGGGATGGAATGAAAACAGACTGAGGAAAACATACCCTTCAGCAGAGCCCAGCATGTGTTCCCTTGGAGTGTTAATTGAGCACAAACCAAGAGAACCTGGCTACAATACATCTGTCCTCTAACATGTACCCGTTATATTGTAGAGTGATTTAGGGCATGTTCAGCACTGTAGTTAAGGTTGTCTGCCTGTAAAGAAAGCCTAATTTGTACAAGAAACTGGGTGACTACTTTTCACAGTAGTCAAGCCTTGAGCACGTAACTGATGAGTTTACCAATTGTTTAAACAAGATATTGCAAGATTTGCTGATCTTCCTCCCTATCTTAAGCACCAGAAATGAAAACTTGGAAGACTTGACAGTCTGGCAAAAGACTGGTTTCAAGAATAACAGCCTCAACTATGTAATGTAAAGGTGGAGTCAACCCTGAATTTGACAGTATTCTCCCAATGCACTCTGAATCCTAGATCATGTCTGAGAAGCAGCATCTGATGTCTGACCACTGAGGAACAGAATTTCTACAAATCCCAGCTGGCGTTTATCAGGTGATATCAGATCCCTTGCAGAAAGAACGTCTGCACTTCTAAAAAGAAGGAACCAATGTCATTCTTTCTTCTGGATGTCGTCACCATGGACTTCATTCAGTTGCCTAAATGGACACATTTCAGACACCCTAAGGTACCTGAGTTGTGTCTGTGGGTTCACCAGATATAACACAGGGTGTATAGAAGCCCGTCCACACGGTATGTGAGAGCATGGGTCCAAGACCCATCCAAATAAGCACATCTTCTGCTACCTCCTCAGCAGTGGATATACTCATATGCTCCTTCTGCAAGGAGCAGCTGAGTTGCCCGTAATCAACCCTGAAGGTTGACTTCTACAGACAGTCAAGATGGAGGGGAGGTTCCTTTTCACCTCAGGACCTTCTTGGAGGCTTTTTACTGGTGTCTGCTACCAAGCTACTGAAGGCATTCTGAGCCATCTATGTGAAGCCAGATTTTAAGTGTCAGGTAAAGCTTTTGTTATTGGTAGGGATACATCATTCTTCCCAGGTGAACTTTCACGATCACAAACTCAGATTTTTCCAGACATGAATCTTCTTCCAGTATAAGCCATAGCACAGAGACATTTCAGTATGTATGTAATGATCACTAGGGTGGGCTATCTCTGTTTTATCTGAAGACTCCAGGCAGGGAGTAGATAAGTGAATTTTGTCTAAATGTCATACTATAAACTGTTTGTGGTTAGAAGAAGAAAGCACTTTAGTGCAGGACTACTTAGGAAATGACTTTTATTGATATATTTAGCATCATTATCATGCACTAGAAGACTTTGTTTTATTCCTTTTAAAAGCAACTACTGGCCTTTCAGCAAAAATCATTTTTGGTTCAGTGTTTAGGTTTCCGATATGCCAATACATATTCTAAGTCTTATTAACAGATGGTAATAAGAGTAAAATATCTAACAGAAAACAATAGTTGAATTCTGTCAGCAGATCTGTTTGTGAGTTAGGCAGTCTGGTCTTCTGGACACATTGAACAGCGAGGCAGATCAGCCCCTGCAAGGGCCCAGGGAGGTTCAGATTGGGAACCCCAGGCTGAGCAAAGGCACATGGGGACTCATTCTGATAACAAGTCCCTCAAGGGTATTGCATAAGAACAGAAACTCCAAGGTCTCCATAGGCAGCTGTTCACCTAAAGGGAAATACGGAGCCAGCGTACCTCCCAGCTGTGCAAGACACATCTCCTTCCAGGGCATCTTTTTTCAGCTTTCTGCCTTCCTGGAAGCTTCTACAATCTCTGTGAAAGAAGGTTATGAAGTCCTTGTGGTGCCAAAAAGCCTTCTCTTAATGGTACTGTTGTACATTGTCATATATAGGACACAGGTTGATTTGACTGGGGCATTACAAACAAAGATAGGAGTCCTCTCCTGTTTGAGGATTATGGCAGTATCTTGTATCTTGTGTTGATGTAACTATCATATACATATCTCTTTTAGTTGAGAGGACTTTATTAAAAATATTTTCATTATTTTTCAGGAGCTATTTCTGTCTCATCTGCATAAAACCAAGATATTTTCCACTGTCACTGGGATCAAATCGGTCCCTGACTTACATCAAGATAGTTAACAGTCTTCTGACTCTAGTTTCCATCAAACATAATGGTAAGATATAAATTATTCAGATCCATAATAAACCTTTTCAGGGAGTTACAATCATTTTTCCAAATCAGGAAAATATCACTGATGTGCTATAGCCATTATAAAAATTGTTTAAATTTCTTTAGGGTGTATAACAATTCTTCTTCAAATATTTCTGTTTCAGCCATAGCTCTTTTCATATTGTTGAAAGGATTCGGTTATTATTTTTTGCATTAATCACAACCATCAAATATCATTTGCCTTATTTTAGCCAATCCTCATGCGATATAAAACTACAGTGGAAACTCCATTATCAGCTAGTTCACTAATTAATTTTGTCATGATGGGATATTTTGAGTAACTTTATTCTTCATGCTCTGATGTAGCTACACAGGATAGACTAAAATAGATGGACCAAAATTCAGCAAAACCAGCTGAGGCTGCTTTCAGCTTGGATTGGACAATGGTCCTCTGGGCTGTTCATAGTGTCTTGACAGGATATACATCTATCAGAAATAACCTCCTCTCAGTAGCAGTCAGCTGGGACTGGGCTCAGAAAATGATCATCACTTGGGTCAGTGTGGTGAAAATATGGTACTGCACTTCTAGCTGGGGTAGAAAATACAGGTGGGATCAGATAGCTGAGGTTGAAATTGTGAAAATGCTCTCATGAAGCTGTGCAATCTCGTATTTGTGATACAGATCATCTGCTCTTCATGCTTACACTATTACTCTCTGAAACACGAGCCAGACCTTCAGAAATCTGTCAAGACTTCCTCTCATTCTCCTGACTTCTCCTCAGACTGGGACTAAATGGACAGCCTCTTCCTGAAGAGCAACTTGACTTTTTTTTTTATAGGAAACCACAAGAGCGGGTTGGACATGTTGCTGACATCAATTTGTGACTTGGTATTATTGGCAATCATAGGAGAGAGAGGCCCTTCCAGATACCGTAAAAACTTCACAATATCAAAGAAAGAACTCAGAAACCTGGGAAGCTAAGTCAGAAGGAAATAGAGGTTAATTTGTCATGACAAGAAGGGTTATTAGTTTTAAGGACAAACATGCAATTTTAGAGTGGTCCAGGTGACTTTACAGAAGCATCTAACAGTTTTTATTATAGAATCTAGAGATTTTGATCATCATCATTATTATTTAAGCTAAAAAATACTTTATGTCTGAATTTTTATCTATTATTATGCATTTTATCAGCTCTTCAACTTAAAATGAGTGAGGCTATTCACGTTATTATTCTTCCTCCTGCAGGAATGGGGTTTGGATACAGATTACATTTTACCAAATTCTAATCAGACCAAATTCATTTGCAAGACTGGTTAAGACTCCCTAGATCATCAGGAAGAAAAACATTTTTTCTGACTCTCGCTAACATGACCCATGCATTAATTCACCTGTTTTAAATTGATACATCTGTCATCCAAATTCACAATGGATTCTCTGTTAGATTAGAAAAAAAAAGACTTGAATAAACTACAGATGTGTCTTCATAAATATTAGAAATATTGTAAAAGGAAATTCTTTATCTTTTATCAGCGCTGCAGAATATCTGCAGAGCCAGTACATTTTGTATCACAGGGACAAGGATCACAACAGTATGAATGACTTGAATTACCTTGGGTATTTTCCTAACTATAAAGCGATTTATTCTTTGTTGCTGGAAGGTAATACTTGTGCTGAAAAATGGGACACAATGCTTAATTGAAATTTTTTTTATGTACATAAAGGCTGCTTACATTTCTTAGAACAGAATAGCATAAAAGTGCTTCGATAGTGAGGTACGCAGACTGCTGTCACTTGCTGTTACTATCGGGGAAACTGTAGAAATCAATTCTGCACAAACCCCAAATAATGAATGATGCTGGAGATGTTAGAAGGAAAAACAGAGATGTAGAAATTTCAACCAACATTAGAGAAGCATACATATTCTCCTATGTAGGGCTAATTACATCCCCCATTATGATTTTTGGAGTAATTTCTGCGACTTCTGAATTTATAGACCTCAGGTACAAAAGATGTGTATTGCATTGTTCTTTGACCCTTTCTGGAGATTGCAGGTTAAACTGCTTTTGTGTAGGAAGTATTCACAGAGATTTTTGTAATAAACCCTGATGGATGAGGAGATTCCAGAGCAGAAATTTCTAATGTTGCAAACAGTGAGATCCGCTCAGCCTGCCTGAGATACTCCCCTTTGCCTGACTGAGGTTCCTAAACCTGGCTGGACAGCGCTTCCCTCTGGAGACTTTCACAAGCACCTGTCTAGGAAGTCTAGAGAAACTAATCATTTGGCATCTAAAATTTGGGTGCGTAAAGTGGACAGGCTTGATCCATCCTTTGTTATTTAAGTCATTGTGTTTAAGTCATCAATATATTCTTTGTATCAAGGCAGTATTAGCAGATCCTCTATCTCCAGAAATGGTATTCCTTCAGATGACAAAACAGGGCCACAAAAGAGAGAAAAACGGGGGAAAAAATCTAGTGAATTATCAGATATATAATTCTGCCAAAGGGAGTGTGGGAGAGTTATACTTAAGCCTTTGCCATTTTCACAGTGAAAATTCTATTGACATTTATTGACATCTTTCTGTTGAATAAATTGCAGTTTTGAACAGGGTGTCCTGAATTTTATATATAAAAGAAGATGCTTACCTATCCCAGGGCAGAATAGCATAAGAATAAGTAATTAACTATAAGAATATATGATTCCATAAGTCCTTTTTTTAACTCCTAAATAGGTTATAAATTATAATATAGCTGAAAAATATTACATATGTATTTGCGTATCGAGAGAGTTTTAAATTTTTGAGCAGAGGTAAATTCCATTTAACACTTGGCTGTTATCTAAGTGTTTCTAAGTGTTATCTGATCCTGCTGCGGAAAAAGAGGGCTATTTCAGTAACTGCACTATAGTTTTATTAATTTTCTTTTTAACTCTAGTAAAAATTAAAGTGCATTAAAGTGAAGAAAAGATTTTGCATTCACACAGAAATTTTTAGTTTTATGGCTGGAGAGTATTGGATGAAACAGACAGCAATAGCAATAAAATAACAATAATAATAATGCCTAAGGAGCAATTTTACTCAAGATATACAATGAGATATTCTTAATGAACTGCATTAAAACATCTAATCAGCAATCTCACTGCATTCATGTATTTCCAGTGAGATCTTAGATAGGAGTATCACAACAAATATGTTGGTGAAGAGAAGTGTGTTATAGATTATATAGTACATATCTATATATAGAAAGAACTAACTGGGAAGAATCTACTATTGATGAAAAAGCTTTTGTTTCCTGATGTACTCGTTCAATGGTTGTACCATAGAAACAAGAATTTCAAGTGATATATTAATAAATTGGTGAAATCTTTCCAGTGCTTTCAGCTAGAGAAAAAGTAACAGAAAATTTCTTCATTTAACTGTTTTCTTATTAAAGGTTACAAATCAAGGTGACTATTTGGGGGTGAGACTGTATATATTAATTTCAAAATGCCTGTGCCTACTGCTGTCATGTGTAACTTAAAGAGTAAAAATAGAATCTGACCAAATTATATGAGTACCAATATTTCTGCTGGTGAACATCAAAGATCCTAAGAATATTGGGGGAGTTTAGTTATGTGTCCAGTGACAGATAGTTTAATGAGGTTTAATTAAATTATGTTCCCCATTTTTCATCTTAACACTGTTATCACTAATTGTGAAGCAGTGAATTGAAGTACTTTTGACTGTTTCCGGAAACAAAATAAAAAAGACGAATTCTGTGGCTTCATCCTCAGCAGGGCTGGATTCCAGCATCAGCTTCAGTAAAGGCAAAGGCACCATTCAGGAGATAGAGACTATTCACAGAGAGCGAATGACAGAATATCACCTGAAGAAACTGGAGATGGAAAAAAATCACATTATTACTAAAGCAACTGCGGCAGGCCTAACTGAGGATGGAGGACAGGATTTGTTTAAACTGAGGCATCCGACACAGTGAGTTGCCCTAGACCACCACAAAACCCTGCTCGGGACTGGCCAGTGCCGGAGACCTGCATCTTCAGGAGCACCTTCAGGCTGCAGCACTTAAAGTGACACCTGCATGTCTAAACCTAGCAAAAGGAATCTCACTTGAATTGTGATATCTAGCTAAACCTTACATTTGATGCCTGCAGTATAGGTTAGTATCCAGCGTATCTGCTTGCTTATGTGAGTCACTCTAGGTATTATCAAATCTGGGTGCCTAGTTTAGGTCTACAACATCCAAAATACTGTATGTGGTTCTAGTATGTACGACACCTTTAAGAAAGGATGTACAAAAGGCACACCACAACTATAGAACAGCAGTTGTAGTCCAGGTGGAATAAAAATTATACTTCCACCAGAAACAACATTAAATGACTCTTTTTCTACAGCTGACACCTGTGTAGATCCCCCTCTGACTACAAGGAGACTTGAATACCTAGCTCACCTATCAGCACTTAAATAGTAGTCACCCAAACCTATGTGAATTATGAACCTAATAAAATTAGGCAACCCAGTCCTAAGGGGTTGATTCAGTCCTAAGGGATTTGATTTAGTTGTCTGGACTTAGGTGTCTAGTGCTCTTTAGAGATGCACTAGGATAGCATGACTTACATCCATGTTGTCAGCGGATTTATATAGTCATAACTGTTATCCAGGAGCATATCTTTGGTATCCTAGGGAGTCTCACATGCTAACAGGTGTCTAAGAGTGAGAAAGTGAAGAAATCTCTGAGGACTGTCTTATTTTTCCATTTAAAGAAGGTTTGACACCACTGATTCTACTTACACTATTTGCATTAATTTCAGAGGTGTCCAGATGTAAAATGAAAGAAGCATTGGCTTTTAAAGGAGTATTCTACGTTCTGAAAACATAGAAAGGATTTGCAGTTGTGTCTGAATCCCCAGATTCCACTGAAATCCACAGAAGTAGCCAGTGACTTTGAAAATTCCCGTTGTCCTTATTTGCAACCTCAGGTATCTAAAAATAATAGTAAAAACAGGTACAAAAAGTCCAAATATAAGGGAAAAAAAGTCCATAGCTCAAACTCTGTCTCAGATAAATAACTATGAAAGTGTAGTGCCTTAAATAATGTGCATAGCTTCGTATAGAACTTGATCCAAAATATTTTAAGTAGGTACTACAGTTTTCCACCTTCCTTTGTTCTAGGAGACAGGGAAAAAAATCTGTTCTCCAGAATAGTTTCAATGGATTAATAGATCGTCTGAATACTTAAGAAATAGACATCCTACTGAAAATCTATCCCCTACTTTCCATCTATACATTTATTCTTATGAAGCAGCATTTAGTGCTTAACAATGTGCAATTGTTAAACAGACCCCTCTCTGGCTGAAGCCCCATTTGCCAAGTTAAAGCTCAAGAGACATTTTTATCTCTGAATTGTATATGGATCCATAATGGAAGCCCTAGACTCAATATAACCTCAAATGTAACATCATGAACGTGATGTCCTTATAAGTCAGCAGTATTTCTAAACTTTTACAAAGGGCAAACATCATGCTCAAATTACTGGAACCGTTTGTATTTTCTTGCTTGACTATAATGTTAGATGTATACATTATTTATTAATGGAGGATGGATTTTTCTTTTGATTAAATGCTACTGTTACTTTAACAAACAGATACGAGATCCCCAAGCTCTTGGTGTGCAGGGAATTTTGTCCACACAAACCATGCCAATGGATTGTCAGTAATGGAAAGTGACGGAGTGTGGAGACGAAGGGGCTCTGCTGAAATACCCTTACTTTCATGGTAATCTACTAGCTACAAATGCTTATCTCAAAGGACTGCACCTTGCTATAATTGCTACATTTTGTCTGAAACTATAAAACGTTGTTCTCCTCGCCAAGCCTATTGAGAATAAAGTCCAATGTTTTAATGCTAGGGAAAAAAAAACACAACCAAAACCAAACACAATATATTTAAATTTAGAATTCAACAATAGAGAAAATCAGCTTTGAATATATAATCTAATAGTGCTGTAGTATATTTTCTGATCTTTGATATTGTCCCAATGGGTCAGCTAACTGTAGGATACCTACCATTGTAGCCAGACTTCAGTAAGATAACAGGAATGGAAAAGCAAATAAAAGAAATCCCAAGAGAACTCTGTCCAATCTATCTTATTGTCTTCCATACCAATATTCAGTAACTTACTTGTTTACTTCTGAGCTGTGTGCCTCAGTGATCTCAATTTTGATGACTATCTATGGCTACACTGGGATGCTTTCAAATATTTTACAATTGCTGCCAATTCTTGACACTAGGTAGGTAATTCATCTGACTTGATTTTAGCCACCTATTCATTAGTAAGTTTGAATTTACCAATTCTCTAAGGTTTCTCTACAATCACAGAAGAAACATAGACAACTCCAGATAGTGAGCAATTCGGTAAATATCTTTCCCTGTAGTAAATAACTTCTGGAATTGCCTGTCTCTCCACTTTACAATGGTTAGAGCATATTAGTGTACTTAGAGCTTTGCAGGGTGTACATTAGTAGAGCACACACTTTATGACTAGAAGTATAACATTGAGGTTGAGATTTATATCTGTGAACTTTAGCCATTTCAAAGTTCACTGAGTGTGGATGAGTATCACGCTCATTTCATTAAAAAAAAAAAGTACTTCAAAGCATAATTCCAAAATTACATCACTTCTTTTCATAAATCTACTGATCCCCAATGATTTTTTTGTTTAATATTTTAGGTAATAATTTCATAATATAAAACTTTATTCAGTTGCAGTGTAGAATAGTCTTTTGCAAACATATGGAATACTTTACAGCTGTACACTTGGACAGCAAAAAAAATGTTTTCTACAAAGCAGGTAGCTGACTCCAAAAGCTATTTTCTTTCTTATATGAAGTCCAGAGTACAACTCTCCTGCAAAATGAGAGAATTTGCAAAGATTGACCTGAATTAAAAGTTCTGACTAAGTCCAATACATAATGCACACATTCAGAAGTGTGAAATGCCTCAGTGAAAAAGACGGATGGCAGCATCCACACCCGTGGAGCAGAACAGTAGCTCATTATCATCAAGTTATTACCAAGAGGATGCAAACAACAATGTATCAGATGGTGACATTCATGATCCAAATTAGAAATATTCTGAAGTAGAATAAATAATGTCTTTTCTTTGATTATGTAAGGGTGATAACAGTTACTGACCTCACTGAGAGTGTATGAAAAAAGTTACATGGAAAAAGAGATAAAAGACTCAACAAAGAAGAAGTGCATTTGTTGGAATATAGTACAAATGTCAGGATAACAAAAAGGAATTTTATTGTGTGACCATATGAATTCTTCATGGATAATTTTGCTTTTCCTTGGAAAGATAATCTAGTTCCAAAAGCTAGCTGAAAGCTACTGAATCCAAACCAGTCTTCCAAACTGTGAAAAAGTTATATTTCTCTTAACTCTTAGAACTGCATTAGAATGTAATAAATATATGTGTTTCAGTTTCAATTGTGTTTCAGTCAATACTCCTTTTGCAGTATCAACAGGAGTAGAAAAGAGCTAAATTAATCAGACAGATATAAAAATTGATAGAGACCTTCCATCAAAATTCATTTAATGAAAGGAAACTTCCCATGAGAAAAAATAAAAATCCTGAGAAATGCAAAAATCTTCCATATTCTTTTTTAATAAACTTCCTATAACAAATATGGTGTACAGATAAATTGTTCTGCCTTTGATTTAGAGATAACTTGTCCAATGTACTTGAGGGATAGAACAAAATCCAGAAATGATCCACTAATATCAGTATCAGAAAACAGAATGCAGCTCATTTCTCTTTGCAAGAATGATACTGTTTGCAGTTCTGTTGGCAGGAAAACTGCATGTCCTTAAAATTTTGTAAATCTTTCCAAACTTAGACTGATCTTAGATTCTGATTTCTTTCAAAAATATTTGTATGCAATTTCTATATAGTCACTTGCATAATTATAGGTACCAATGATTACCATTACAGTTTATTTGATGAAAAGGATGAAATTGGCTCCATGAAGCTCGGCCACATAGCATTTTTTTGTTCCAGTGTGCATTACAGCCAGATAATCAAGTAGGCAAATACAAATCCACTATTCAAAGACCAAAAAGGCTGAACAATTAGAGCTAACAGGAATTTGATCATTCAGTGGATGACTAGATCACAAGCACCTAAAGCTGCTCTGAAGTGTTATGAAATCCCCCTGTGACAACTCCTGCCTAATCAATGAAAGCATATAAATCAGTAATTGAGTCAATACACAGCTTGTCTGTGTCAGCTGAAAACCAACCAGTCAAAAGCCTGATGAGAAGGAGGAGCGCGGGGTGAAAGATCATTTCAATTACTATTTGGAGCAAAAGGGAGAGAAACAATTATGATGTTCTTAGGAAAACAAACCTAGAGCATGGTTCATCTGATCGAATGTAAATATTTACGATGTGGACATGAACATTTGAGCACTCTGTCCAGATGATTTTTTTAAATAGAAACACTGAAAGCATTTGAATGACACCATCATCTCATTCTAAATGAGAAATAAAATTTTAAAATGTGTTATATGAACATATACCTTAAAAGACTATAATGTGAACCTTGGGTGATAGGTTTATACATACAATAATACCAAATATATAATACAATACCAAATCACAGAATCACAGAATGGTTAAGGTTGGAAGGGACCTCTAGAGAGCATCCAGTCCAACCTCCCTGCTCCAGCAGGGACTACTAGAGCACGTGGCACAGGGCAGCATCCAGGCGGGTTTGGAAGATCTCCAGAGAAGGAGACTCTACAGCCTCTCTGGACAGTCTGTGCCAGGGCTCTGCCACCCTCACAGGAAAGAAGTTCTTCCTCACATGGAGGTAGAACTTCCTGTGGTTCAACATTATTCCTCATCCTGGCACTGACCATCACCGAGAAGAGCCTGGTCCCATCCTCCCTACAATCACCCCTCAGGTACTTGAACATGTTGATCAGATCTCCTCTCAGCCTTCTCTTCTCCAGGCTAAACAGGCCCAATTCGCTTAGTCTTTCCTCATATGACAAATGCTCCAGTCCCTTAATCATCTTTGTGGCTCTCTACTGGACCCTCTCCACATCCCTCTTGTCCTGGTTAGCCCATAACTGCCCCCAATGCTCCAGGTGCGGCCTCACCAGAGCTGAGGAGAGGGGCAGGATCCCCTCCCTCCACCTGCTGGCAACACAGCTCCTCATGCAGCCAGGATCCCATTGGCCTTCTTGGCCACGAGGGCACACTGCTGCCTCATGGTAAACCTGCTGTCAACCAGAGCTCCCAAATCCCTCTCTGCGGAGCTGCTTTCCAGCAGGTCAACACCTAATCTGTACTGGTGCCTGGGGTTATTCCTACCCAGAGCAGGATCCTGCACTTGTCCTTGTTGAACCTCCTAAGATTCCTCTCTGCCCAACTCTCCATCCTGTAACACCACATCAGAATCTATAATCTAAATCTATAATACCTAAATTAGGTGAGATAAAACTCTATCATAGTATGGTCAAGCATATCTGATAAGCTTCCATCGATGGAAAATATTATTTTAATAGAATATTTTGATAGTTGATATAACATTTATTTCCTTTCTGATATTATGAATATCTTTATAGCTACAAAGTATGTGATGCTATACTGTTATGTAAACACACACACTTCTGTGTGGACTTCATGCCCAGTCCGCTGCACTGTTTAACAGTTAAGCTCATTGAGATCTCTTCAGCTATGTGTCTTCCAAACAATGCACAAACATGATTCTGAGAATACATCACTCCCAAATTCATTATGGACAAGAGTGCCTTGATTTTGGTTCTTCCTACTTTACACAATCTTCTAAAAATATTACAGTAGTTTTTTCATGCTCAGATGGCCTACTTGTATGCTCTCATCTTCATACCCCATGTGATAAATGGTCCCAGGTTCATGCTTTAAAAGTTCTGCTCTTCAGATCTGCAATGCATCCATTTCAGACACCTTGAATTAAAAAATATAAAAAAATAGTTGCTCTTTTAGGATGATAGATTTAATAGATAAAACCTGGCAGAATTTCACATCCAAGTGATGTGGTAATGTGGAGGTGACCAGGCTGCTCTAGAGAGTATGAACTTCAGTATCATGGAAACAAACTATCCCATGTCACTTGGTCTAGAGATCAGATCTCGGTCTCTAACTCTTTTATTTGTCTATACAAACCCACTCTGACCATATCTACCTTTACTGTGCTACTACTCAACTGAGACAACAACCTCTGAATAAATTTAGCACACAGTAATATCTTCTAATACATGATGCCACTATCTGATATTTCTGATCCTGGCCTGCTGACTATGCAAACCAGCATCTATGATTACACAATTATGAAGAAAAGAAGCAAATGAGGAATTACATAAAAGAGTGTTATTAAATTCTGTTGAATGCTTTTATATTAAAATGAGTTAATTCCAATTTCCTACTGTAGATATCTACCTCAGAGAAAGAATAGGTCTTATAGTCAGTAGACATACCCATAAACATTCCACAAGGGTATATTCACTGCAAAGAATCTTGTCCAAATGGCTCTTCAGATGCAACAGTCCCTCATATTTGTTGTTTTTAACTGCACTGAGTTGCATGGCACCTAGCTATGATTTACCAGCTTCAGAACCATCCTTCTTTCCATAATCCTGCCTGTGGGACGAGATACTCTTTCCCTGACTGCAGCTGGTGTATTACTCTTCATATGGGAAAGACCTGAGAATAATCATGTTGAGGTTTTGTGGTTTATATCCCAGCATCATAGCACAGGTCATTCTCCTTTTGGATCTAATTATGTGCTCTTCTGTTTTTCATCCATTTTCTCAGTTTTTCATTATAAAGATTGAACTTTAGCATCTAGATCCAGATACAGAGGAGTTTATGAGTATGAATATTAAATGGGTGGTGGATTCTCCCTGAGGCCTGACATGAGACATTTCTTTACTCGTTTTGCTGTTTTCTGTGGCTTGCTGGCTTCTGACTGCTAGTTTTGGATAGAGCATCTCTTGCTTTTAAATTCAGGTGCCCAGAGCTATGTTAATGCTTGGATTGCTGTTTTCCCCAGTTCTTTCCCATACCTCACATAAAATTTTGTGTAGCCATGTAAATGATTAAAAACAAATTAAAAAGTCAAAGTGTTTGGTATAATTCCTCCTCTAGTCAGAGCAACTGCTAATTTATTTTTAAGTCTGCAGAGGGCAAGAGGAGCACTGCTCAAGCTAGTGTGAATATACAGTAAAAAGAAAGCCCTTTTCTAGTTCAGAGCAAGGCACTGAGAAAGTGTGATGATTCAAATATATGGCTTTTTTCTGTGATTTGATGTCTAAATCCAAAGTCTCACCTCTGATAAGTATTAAGTCTCCTTGATGATATGATTAAGAACCTATCTGAGTCATTCTCTGAAAGAAAATCATCACTAGCTCCCCATTTAGTTGCAAACCCTAAGAACGTAGTTCCACAAAAACTGTAATATTTTGTTTGGTGATACTGCTGAAGATTGCTAAAGCCAAAAAAATGATGTTATACTTTCAGGATACAGCTCAAACACATTGCTGAGTCTACTGAAAAAGTAATCTTGCCCCCTCTACTCCCTAATTCTTCTTTCCTCCTCCCACCTTCTTTCCAGGTGGGAAACCTACCCCTGTGTCAGCTCTTGTGCTCATTGAAGTTATCCTGCAGAAAACTGTTTTTTTTTCCTTTTTTGTTTCCTTTTTTTTTATGGGGGGAAAGGGAAAGGTTAGAAAAATGGTCTATTTTCTGTTTTAAAAAGATGAATTGGTTCAGCAAGGAATCAAAAAATGCTAGAAATGCTATAAGGCAAAATATTTGGTATGAATAGTGAAAGAAGTAGCAAGAAAGGGACCTTAAACAGTCTCGACTGTATTTTCAAACTGTACTTCAGCTTCTATTTCAGTTATCAACTACAGGTATAAAGGTAGTGAGCTTTATGATTCCCCTAAGGACAACTAATGGGCTGAGAATGATAGAATTTGGCTCTGCTTACTTGTGATAAATCCTAAGGAGTTACTGGACTGTATGCTTTCTATGCCAACGGCATTTGAAATAATCTTCCTAGTCATTAAATCAGTTGTTTTGTTTGAGGAAATAAATGGTTGGAGCCACCTTGAGGCTAGTTTGGGGGCATTCACATCCCTGGTAATCTGTGAGAAGTCCCTTTTCTTAGTCATACAGTTTTGTGCTGTGTATGCACAAAGTACCTATCAATTACTGGCTAAAGATACTATATATGGAATATATATATGGAATATATATATGGAATATATATGGAATAAAGATACTATATACTAATGGAATAACTCTATACTAAGAGTTATTCCATTTTCCTAAGCATACATGGAATGACCAGCTTTTCTTTGGGAAATGCCAGTAGCCCACTCTCTTAATTTTAAAATTCTTCATGGCCTTGTTCTATGTTGCTTGGAGCAGATAATGATATCATTTTCTGTCTTGAATACTTGTGTTTCAACCAAAAGGCAGCTTTGGTAATGACCACAGATATTTCTATTAAAATCTTGCTTTGCTTCTGTAATTTTTGGAAGTTTATGTCTACTTTTTTTTGCCCTGTATTAGAACTGTCATACCTAACTTTAGATGTATACATCCATATCTGGGTTAATCATCCTAGTTTCTCCTTTCCGTCCCTCTCCCAGAGTTTGGGGCAATTCATCTAAGCTATTCCAGGAAGGCCCTGTTTCTCTTCATTGTCACACTCGGTGAGTTTTGTGGGTTTTGCTTCAGATGAGCTCTGGTCGAGGCCCTTTAGCTATGGGAGGACCCCAGGCAGGTTCCCACTGCCCTATGGGTTGCCTGCCTGGGCTCAGGGCCTTCTCAGAGGGAGCCCAGTTCGTGACTTTGAGGAAACTTGTTGTGACGAAAGCAAGAGGTCTCAGTGGGGTCTGGTTTGCTTTCCTTGGCTACTTGGGGCCCTACCAGTGGGCCAGGTCTGAACTCCAGCTCTTGCTGCTTCACCTCTGGGCCTGTGCCTGGTCATGGACCCTACTGATCTGGACACCAGAACATGAGTGTCCCCGTCAAACCCCATCAAACCAGCCTCAGCCCTGGTGTGGTGGCCCCTGCCCAGAGCTGGAACAGCCCAAGCTTCCTCTAGCGCCCTGCTCCTTCATGTAGTGGTGGGACAGGCCCCAGGGACTTGCTGCCTCTTCAGCGATTGCCCAGCAGTGATTGCTGTGCATTTGTTGAAATGTGTCTTCTAGTTCAATTTCATCAAAGCTGAATCCATTTTGATCATGGAGACCATTCTGTGGTGGAAAACAAAACCTGGTAAACGGAGCTGACCTGGAAACTCATGTCAAAATCAACCTCCCGATACGAAGAAAAATGCTAACTTACATACAGTGTATGTTTTCAAAGTTCTTTAGATATCTAATGCAAAACCTACTACTATTAATTCTAAAGTAGGTAACTTTATATATGATTTGGAGACTTTATAGTAAATTCCTGAATAGCTTATTACATTGTTAATATACTCCTATTCTGGTTATACCTTATGTTTTAACCCATACTGTGAACAAGCAGAATTGCAAGGAAGTAGAAAGTTAATTATTCATCCAGATTCAAGCAAACAAGATAATTTCACTAAGGTATGCACTTGTACATCACCACTCTTTTTTGGGGGGGCAGGTAGAATATATTTTCTTTTTTGTCACTGCCACTGCCACCACAGACTTGTGTTTTATCTTGATAATCTTGACACACGTGTTTACATATATGAGAACTAAGTCATTCCTAGACCATTCTGACTACTACTAAAACACTCTAGATCATAGCAGGTCCCCCTCCCCGAGGTTCCCCAAGGAAGGTGTTAAAATATATATAATAAAGTAAATTTAAAGTATATATAGTAAACACCATACAAACAGACCACCTTTTTAAGCATCCTCTATTTTCCAGAACTACCTCAAAATATTTGGAAACACATGGAAGGTACAGTCGTCCAATATTACTCTTTCCCTTATTATCTGTTTCCCTTAAGAAATTGTTTTTTGCTGCCCCCTGAGTAGGTGCTCATGATGGATTTCATTGTAGACAATAAGTTTTTAACTATAGGCATGCTCTGTGTGAAGGAATTTATGAGTAACATATAGCACCTGGCAGCTCACAAACAGTAAATAAATCCAAGTTCAAAATACAAACTAGATACTTGTTGAAAGAAATTAATAACCAGTCAATGTATCATAAGCTGAACAAGGCTCATGTCATTCCTTGTAAAACTTGATGGTGTTTGAACGGTGAAAGTGAGGATTGCAATATGATCTAATATGATTTTGTGTTACTTCATCAGATTATTTTTCTTCTCTGTGATTTTTTAAAATTAAATATTCTTATTTACTTGGTCAATTTCTTTTGGACATCAAAGTCTGTTGTCCTTGAAGGAGGTAGGATACTAAGTCAATCACTTGCTCTTATTTTGATTTTGATTCTGATTTCCTCCGAAAGGATGATTCATGGAGTTTCACTGCATTCTCAGGAAGACTTCTGCAAGTTTGCCTTTACGTGCCAATCATGCAGCAAGGATATCTCCATCTGGATCACAGCACCAGATGTTCCAGATCATATAGGATGAGATTTAGCTGTCCAACCAAAGCTATTTTGTACCACCTGAGAAGTTTCATGATATAGCGCTCATCTTCCATCTGCCACTCAGAGAGGCATCTGTCTCCTTCAAGTCTTTTGTCTCTAGGCCAGCCTCATATGAGTATTTTGGTATGACCTGAAATATTTGTAGATCCATAGAAACTGGATGTCAACAACAGTGTATTTTCAAGGGCTGTATCCAGTGCCCACACTTTAAGGTACAACTCTGCCGCCAGAACAGGTTCCAGTTTAGAAAAATATGTCATACAGCAGTCTTCTGCCACTTACCACAACGTTTTCAAGCAAATCTCAGAAGAAAGTCAACAGTACAGAATTATCTATAAGAGTACAAATATGTGTTCACAGCAGGAAAAAGGATCACAATAACGTATGGACACTGTAAGGCTGACATCCCTGCTATAACCCTACTGTCAATTGCTTCATTAGTTAAAGAATTTATGTTCTTAGTTCATTTGTAGCTGTACTATCAGGAAGCTGGTGATCTTTCTGACTATTAAAATGTTTTAAAATAAAAATTTCAATGGAAGAGCTGAAGTTAAACTCAGAGATTTTTAGGGAGCGTTTATCTAAAAGAGTGGCCTTACTTTTTGTATCACATTGCATGTTACGTACGGCAGAAAGTGCATAAATGAATGAGACATAAGCTAAACTGGTTTCTTCATACATTCATCATGCAGTACATGAAGTATATAACGGGTCTAAATTATGTATAAAAAGATCATAAAATGCACAACAGCAGGCTCTTGCACGTATGAGATTTGAAAATGCAGGCTAGAGTGCAGAAGACAAAATCACCCCCCGCTCCAGCTGAGTATGTGCAAAGCTGACAACTTAGAAGCAGCCTGTAGGTAAATGAGCTAAACAAAACTTCATCCTATAAAGGCAGTATTTTGACTATGCCACTGATACATTGCAAAAACTCCCTTTTTGGCAAATATTTAGCCAATTCTACAGACTTCCACCAAGCAAAATTCCAACAGCTGAGTTACTGGTTTTATTCAGTTTAAATTATTACTTTTCTCCATACAATCTAAAAAGAACAGTAATATTTCTTCCTGTCTGCCCTGCATAATCACTGATCAAGAGCCAATGAGAAAATTAAGAGCTTCATTAGAATCTAGGCTTGTATCACAAACACAGTTTGTTGCTTTTGCAGTAATAGGAATGAAGTGGTCAGTTTTTAAAGGATTATGTTAGTTCAAGAAAGGTAAAAATGATAGAATATTTCTTTAGGACTATTTAAAGTTTTACAGAACCTGGGTTCAGTCATTTGAAAATGAAGTTGGAAATGTCAACTGTACGATGGATTGAAACTAATTGTGGTTGAGTTGGCCATGAGAAGATCATTTTTAAAGAAACGTATTGGAAGGCCGTGGAACATATAGTACTTGATAACATGCATAAAATGTATTTGTTCATTTGGTAGCTACTAGTTTCAATATCTAAACTGTAATTGATATTCCAGTTGAGAACTGGTGACATTTGCTTGTGAAAGTTCCAAAAAATACCTACTGTTGTATGAAAGAAAATGCATCTAGGACCTGCCCATTGTTTAAAATCTTCAAATCCTGAGAGGAGTGATTTGCTAGAAGCTATTTTTTTGAAAGCTAGAGAATTTGGAATCAAAGAAAACAAATTATATGGCATTGTTTTTTGTATGGTATGCTGAAAATGTGATGTTTATGAGACCTTGGAGCATGAAACAACAAATAACAGAAAATACTAATATGGGCTTAGAAGATTGAAAATTTGGAAAGAGCTAATGACACAGAGCACTGCATAGCCAGCATTACTTCCAACTCCTTTCTGGAAGGTAAATTAAATTGCATTCTTTACTTGAGCATCCTCATGAGCAGCTCTGCTGGCACAACAGATTTGCACCAATACTTGTTGGCATGGGGTCTGGAAAATGTTGCCTAGGTCAAGGAGTAAGGCCATTTCCACCATTATTCACAAAGTACTCACTGTGAATATTATGAAACTGTTGTCCAAATCAGATAATGCACTCAGAGATATAACAGCAAATTGTGGAGACTGAATCTGAACATGACGTCAATTATGGCAAGTCATAGAATCATAAAATCATAGAATGCTTAAGGTTGGAAGGGACCTCTAGAGGTCATCTAGTCCAACCCCCCTGCACACGCAGGGCCACCT
>JAWLRI010001090.1:147576-170228 GCA_034781795.1 Crypturellus tataupa
AGATGTTCCAGGCCCCTGATCATCCTCGTGGCCCTGCGCTGGACTCTCTCCAGAAGCTCCACATCCCTCTTGTACTGTGGGGCCCAGAACTGGACACAGTGCTCCAGATGTGGCCTCACCAAGGCAGAGTAGAGGGGTAAGATCACCTCCCTCGACCTGCTGGAGACGCACTGCTTAATGCACCCCATTGTTAATGCATCCCTATTCTCAACAAAGCTCTGAGAAAGTACCTGCTAGAATCATTAAAAATGTTGTAACTTGCCTGAGAGCTTATCTCAAGGATTCATAGTCATCTCATCTTGTTCTAGCTTGTTTATTTCAGCAAGCTTAGAGATGACACAAGACTGAGATGAGCGGCTGATAAACCAGATATTTACGCTGTTGTTCAGAGGGACCTGCACAGGCTGGAAAGATGGGCAGAGAGGAACTTATAAGGTTCAGGAAAGTGATATATAATGTCCTTCACCTGAGAAAGATCAGCTGCTTGCAGTACTGACTGGGAGCAATCCTCTGGAAAGCAGTCTTGTTGCCAAGCCGAACAACACGTTGAATATAAACATCATGCTCTTGTGACAAAGTACAGCAGCATGCAAAGTAGAGCACCTGATCCTGAATCTGCTTGAGCAGAAGGGAGAGAAGAGACCAGGCAGTCTCCAGAGGCCCCTTCCGATGTCATTTCTTTGGTGATTATGTGATTGCTTCACCATTTGGACTTTTTCTTTCTTCTTTATGAAAGAGCATCTTTTCACACATTCTAGTGTATTAGGGAGTGAATGAACAACCTCACTGAAGTTTAAACAAAAGGCAATAAGGGAAAAGAATTCAATATGACAATACATAAGGAGTAAAACAAGAGTTTTAAGAAAGGCTAAAAGCTAGCGAACTGAGTAAAAAAAGAGGAAATTTGTTTTCATTGAGCTCTAGTTCAGAAACAAGTACGTTCTGATATACTGGAAGATGGTTTTGATTTTCAACATTAGCTGTCTGGGGTTTATGCTACTGAGAACGTATTTCTTCTCGCTGGAAAAAAAAAAAAGTCCAGGCAGTGATTTTTAAATGTGTATATGTCACATCAGATTGCATGGAGTTATTTGGAGGTGAACCTCTCATCCTGTGACCTCACATAGCTTCCCACGCAACACAGTTCCCAAAAGTCTGAAAGCAAAAACATACACTTCTGTTCACAGCACAAGGGGAAACAGGTCAAAAAGGTGGAGCAAAAAGGGTGTAAGTAACTCAAATTGCTCTATGGATTTAGACACTGAACGTCCAAAGCTGTAACCTGACTGCTTGGTGATTGCTTTTCAGTGATTTTATGCCCATGTTTAAACTCCTTGGGGAGAACACTGATACGACAGTGTCAGATTGACTGCCTTTTATCAAGATCCTCTCCAATTTTGGGAAGTGAGTTGGAGAGCTAAGACAAGATAAACCACTAAAAGTAGCACAACCTGAATTTCTCAGGGCAGAAATGGGGGTTAGGGGGCTCTCTGTTGCCAAACATGAAGTTGAGTACTGTAAAAGGCAGTTAATATTCCTGTCTTTTGAAAATACAATTCCATCTAATGAAGATAACACTTGTAAGTGCTTTGTGGCTCAGACAAAATTGCACTTACCTTGTAGCTTTAGGCCATTGGTTTAAGTCCAAGTTGACATTTTCAGCTCATTGAGTCCCTGGTGGACAGATATCCACGACACAAAACCCTTGCACGTAATCTTGTAAACTTGGCAGTCAGCAAATTAGAGGGGTGTAAAATTGATGCCAATGCAAAATAAATAATAGGAGGGGGTGTGAGTGCGTGATGGGTCTGAGGAGGAAGCTAAGCAGAAAGTAGAAAATTCTTATTTGGTCACTAGCTATTACTTTTGCCTTAAGTACTTTCTCTTTTTTAATCTCCTTACTTTCAAAATAGAAGAATATGAGAGAAACACGGCAATGTGTCCACAATTTATAGGAGAAACTCATCATGAAAAAATGTAAAAGGGATCTGTGCTTACAGATTATCACATTAATGAGATATTCTCCATATGTCTTTTAAATAAGAAGAATTAGGCCACAGAATCTCAGTCAATTTGTCTTCCTACACTGAAGTAAAACAAAACAGCAGAGGACAAAATAAATTGTTAATAAAAAAAAATCACATTTATTCCCACTTGTGAAAAAACACCGCTGTATTACAGATGCAGAATCACCTCCATATGCTATCACTGTGCTTCTGAAAATTGGAACACATTCAAGTATTGAAGAAACACCATGGAATAAAGAAGCTAAGCTCCCAGGCTTCTCTCTTACATGTATACCTTGAGCTATTACTGATCATCTGTCCGTGTTAACAAGCAGAACAAAATAATAAGTGGCAGACATGGCTATGGATTTAAAATGCACTGAAATAGTTTTCCAACGCAGCTAGAGATCAAATGCTTTTATTCTGAATTTTCATGCACCAGCTTTTCCAATGAGATTTGTACATTAAGTCCATGGTCTTATTAATAGCTTTGCCTTTAGTGGAACTACTTCTGTGAGTAAAAATTTTGGAGATGTTTGTGGGAATGGGTCCTTAGGGTGCTTTGGAACCAGGATCAGGTCATACAGAGACTGGACTTGGGAGGAGTGTTAGTGAAGTCCTCTGTGGGGAGGTTGGTTACATAAGGGATTGGGTATAGTCTACATCCTTCGTGGCCTGTGCAACAGGATATATAGAGCAAAGGGCTTTAGGAAGAGGAAATATTATTTGTTAAGTTGAAGGAGATATCTATTTTACCAATTATCAGCAGTCAAAAACAAACAAACAAACAAATAAAAAAATCCAAAAATGGCAATCTATTTCATATTGCTCAGGCACCAAAATACACAATAGACAGAATTAAGAAAAATACTTAGAAAGAAGAGGTTAGGTGAATCGGAAAACCTCTGAATTTTGAAACCAAAAATCAATTTTTAAGCAAAAAAAAAAAAAATAATTTGAGGCAATGGCCTAAAGATTCTTCCCAGTAATCAGGAAAGTAAATGTTTCTAATTCTACATTTCCATCAGAAACAAAGAGGGGTATCTAATCTATAGTAATCTGAAATTGAGTCATCCTGATTTAGAAAGGGGGTTGTAGGTAGGAAGACAACAAATCCATATATTTGAAATCCATCTTTACCTGAATCATCTTCTTTACAATGTGTTCAAATAGTCTTAGGCCTGCCTTGATCTCAAGAATGCCTCTCGCTCTCCTCATAACAAGGGAATCAATTAAGAAGAATGGAGAAAAGGAAGGTTCCCCAAGGGTTTTTTTCATTCCCTTCTTCGGTCATGCTCAGATTTAAGCAAAGGAAGAAGTGATCTGAAAGGAGGAGGAGCAAATTCTCTCCGTTTTTTTCACAAGATCCTTTAGATGGTGAGTTTATAACCAATAAACTCAAATGACGTGGGACAGGTTTCTCCCAACATCCTGAAAACCTCACAGCTGGAATAAAATGAACAGTTGCTTGTAGTCACCAAAGGATTATCTCATTTACATTTTCAAAAGGGATTACAGTCCCTTTAAAGGATGAGCATCTTTTGGGCTAATTAATTTTCTGAGACTAACTTGCAATGTATGGTGAGCACTTGATTAAATATTAATATGGGATACAAGGTCACACTTTTTGCAGTATTCTAAATCTGTTAGTGTATTGTCAGTGGGTCCAAAATATAAGTGTATTCATGGCTGTTTTTGTGCTTGTGCATATATATGTGTTGCAGGAAAAAAGAGAAAATGAAGAGGACTAAGAGACATTTGCAATATCTGGCTCTTGCTGGTGAGTACACTGAAGTTAGCAATAAGTGAATGGAATGATATGCATTTAATCTCTATTGGTAGCGTGATATGATTTTATAATCCAGGAATTTCTGAACATTATGCATAGATATATGCATAGATACAAGATATTTAGAGTTAGCTTTTCACATATACTTTCAAAAAACATCAGGCTGAAGAGTGTGATAGCTTAGATCAAGGAGAAGCCCCACACTACCCCCTAGTGATCAAAGTTTGGTGACCTCCAAATAACAGAAAACACAATAAGTGGACTTTAGATCACAAGAACAAAAAAATGCCCAGAAGCGATGCAAGTCACTGCTGGTGTTCTTTACTTAGGATCCTTTTTATGATAGAAGAATAAAGCAATGGCTGTCGAAAGGCTGCAACTTCCTATTCCTTGGTCTGAAGCCTCAGTCTTAGTAACCAAACAAATATAAAAATGTATATATTCAGAAGGAGAAAAAAACAAAACCTCGGGGGGAATATCTAAAATGTTAGGATTTGTTAAAATAAAATAAAATTGAAGCTTTTATTACAACTTTATAGTTACAAAAAGATTTTTTTTTTCAGTTATGTGATCTATTTGCATTCTTCGGATGTACTTAGTCATCAGATAAGACACATTTCTTATTTATGCATAATCTTAAAATTAGTTAAAATAAACAACAGCCAGGCTCATATATATATATATATATATATATCCACATACTAAAACTGAGATTAAGCAAGTACTGATTTATGCACCTGAGGCCAGACCCCGAATCCTAAATGAAAAAAAAATCACCTTGAACACTTTCAATAGAATTTTATAGAGATTTAGGTCATGTTTCAGCAAAGTAATCTACTAAATTAAAAAAAAAAAACAGTGGAGCAAATTCATATGTTTAAAGTTGACAGGTACATAAATCAAGGGCTTCTTATCTAATAAAGACACGGTCGGATTTATCAAAAGAAAACTGAAGAGTTCCACTTTGTCATTTGTTTCTGAATGATAAGATTGTCGGTTCCTTTGGTTTCCCTAACTGGTGAGAAATTGCAGACTAATTTGCAGAGGATTTCTGAGACTGATTCTGACTGTGCTGGCATAGATTTTATACCCTATGTGCATTAATATGCCTAGGGTGCTCTGTATTGCATATTGCCTAAAATCAAAACCCTAATAAAGATCCTGTATAGGAGATATTTTGTGTTCTGGGCCAATTTCAATGTAGTTGATTCATCATATTCTAAATTTTACATTGGATTTACTAGCACAGAGTCTCTCAGAGCCTCTCACATCAACATTTACATAGCGTGAAGCCCTTTCTATAAGCTGTAAGCTGTATTCCTCTCTCCTTCCCAGAGGACATCCTTAAGATCATCATCCTTTTTTTTTTTTTTTTCCTTCTTGCAAGTTCTGAATTCCTTTTGTTGCAGTTGTGGGAAAGCTTCACCTTTGCAGCTGACAACTTCATAATATCCAGGAAGCGGAGATAAAGAAAGAGACGGCAGTCCTCAAATCAGGATCGTACCCACGGGACACCCCTAAATCTGGTATTGCATTTTGTGGTAGCCCACTCAAGTAAATCAGGCTATGGAGGAAGAGGTTGATATTATGATATAAAACATACAGAGGAAAATTAATGTGATAAGGGGGGGAAAAAAAGTGAAACAAAATCAAGCAGCTGGAATTTCTTAGAGTGGAAGCACTTCTCATTGCAACAAAGACATATTAGAACATTTTTAGTTTGTCAGTAGCAGAGAAAGGGCTGAGGCAAGCAGTAGAATTAAGATTAGAGACACTGGAGGAGTGAGAAGGGAAATCTACAGTGTCCAAAAAGTAGAGAGGCATGAGGAAAAGAAAATGCTCTTGGGCATAATCCTGTGTTGTGTCTCACAGTGAAATCAACTTGATGCAGTTGTGAATCCACAAATCTTGATAAATCTCAGAGAGATTTCAAAACTTGACTCCTACTCGACTCCTTCTCACTCTTCACTCTTATATTTAACTATGTGGAAGCTCTATAATAAACCAGATTTTTGTCCAGAATATAGCTATTTAAAATGGGAAAGAATTGCCTTTTTTTTTAAGGGACACACATATTGCGTATTTCTGCAAACTTAACTAGCGCATTTAGGTTTCAAACCCAAAGAGCGGATAGGCCACTACTTCTGAGGGTAAACTACTCTTTATTACATGTTTTTTTCAGTCATGGTAAAGTCTAAGGAATACGTATTTGTCATGCTCACAGGTACAACTTTGAAAATAAACAAGTAGTATATGCATTTTAATTATTAATCCCTTTCCCTCTCACCTCCCTTGAGATTGATTTGTATCCATTCCCATCTTCTTATATCTATATTTATTTTGTTTCTTACATGTTTAAATTTAATCTGATTGTGTCCTTAGGCCTGTTGTTGATAATTAAACTCACGTATTTTATTCCCTACAGCATGTACTGCAAACTCTGTCTCTAAAAAGGCATCTGAGGCTTCCCCTTGATCTCAGTAAAATTATAGTTTGGTGTTCCTTCTGATTCATTTTGTAATGGGTCTGCATTTTAGATTTTCAGCTGGGGTAAATATTTGTGTATTCATTTCTCCATTCCTCTCTTTATATTTAGGGAAGGTTTTCTGGTTGATGTCAACTGACCCATACTTCAAACCTGCTAGCAAACACAGAAACAGCAATCAAATGCCAGTTGATTTTGAAGTTTTCTTTTTTTTTATAATCCTAAACTCAGTAATATCTCACATATCTGGAATGTGTTTTACTTAAGTTTGTCCAAAAAAAGGAGGTGAGGAAGAGGGAAGGGGGAATATATTGTACCAGAAAGAATTTCATAGAACGTCCAAAGTTTGAGAGCTCCAAGCTCAGAGTCCTTCTTGATGACAAATTAACAGGAGACTGTAATGCTCATTTACTCATTTAAATTGGCACATTGGAAGGATCGTTCTACATTGGGTGCTCAGGAAAGGATCCTTCTAGATAAGCATATAATTTATCTGAAAAAAGTACACCACTGAGATCAGCTTGGCAGACTTCAGAAAATACACATATACTCAAATATATATATTTTTTATTCTAGATATAACTTTTTTCTATAGGCCTGTCTTTCTTATATCATTAAATCTTCACGGAACTACGAAGACACTATGAAAAGAGTGTGTGTAAGTGCACATGGGCCAACAGACGATATTGACAAGGTTTACAATAGAGAGGGTTAAACGACTTCAGTCAATCTCATCACTAATAGGAAAGATTTTCATTCATTCATTCCTCTCTTCTCTCTCCTCCCTTTGTCATGTGGCTCTGTTTTCTTGTACGCTATGCAAACCTCTATGTAATACCTATTGACTCTGAGCCCTTGCTTTGCCTTTTTTTAATCCCGTAGATATAGTCCATTAAATCTTATCAGATAGAATCCTTCATCTCTTATTCAACCGAATCTGAATAAAGTTCATGAGAAAACTTGAAAAATGTACTGTTGGAAAACCAAAGGTGAGCAAATGTAATACTGCAGAAAGTGCTATGCAGAAACATGCCGACCTTTTTTCCTAGCAATCTCTCTTGAACATGAGTGCCCCTGAAGCTTCCACACTATTGTTGTTGTTATTTGCTTCTTTTCGTGGGTGGGTTTTTTTGTATTATTTTTATTTTTATTTCACTGTTCAAAATACTATTGAACATTGGACTCCCCTGGGCTGATGATGTTATTGGGCAAGTTGTCGCTAGTGAGAGACAGCAGTCCCACAGAGTCCTGGCCCTGGCACAGAATACTGCAAATTCTGAACTCTCCTTGTGCTGAATCCTCAGTTGTTACCACTCAGCATAATACCGTTGAGGCAAAAGATGCTACTCTGATTTATACAGATGTGCAAAATATGCTTCGCTTGCTGTTCTTTTTTTCTTTTATGACGAAGGACTGAAATCATGCTTGATAAAAGGACAAATAAACTCGATGCCAGCATACAGCAACATACAACATGCTACTTTTTAATTCTCTATGAGCAGCAAATTTTTTGGTTATTAAATTTGGTTTTCTACAGCCATAGTGGAATTCTGACAATAAAAATCCTGCAGATCTTACAGAGATTGGGTTACATAAATAACCAGGAGTTCAAAATCAAGAGTGACTAGTGACTATTCAGCCATCAGCCTTTTTATCTAGAAAATTTATGCAGCTGCTTAGCATATTTCCTTGTCCAGAGTTTTGAAGTGCCTGTGTCACTGCATTCGTTTGAAAATATCTCATCCATGACAATTCAATACTTTATTTTATGATCATCTTGAATACCCTGGATGCCTAAATTTATGCCGCATCAGCAATAAACATCATGGCTTGTCTAGAAGGCAGAATGTGAATGTGAACGGAGACTTTCCCTGTTTGTCCCAGTTAAAGAGGAACAACAGAACTGTCCATTAAAGATGTGTTAACGAAGGATTTCAAAAGCTAGGTCAGGAGTTAATGTCCTTCCTAGCACTGAACTATAACATGCAGAGAGGAACTTAACCTCTTAAATAAGAACAGTGCTAGATAATATATTGGATAACACACTGGTAATATACACAATATAGATAATATGTTCAAGTTACTAAAATTGCACTCTCCTTCCTTTAAAAGAATGGGAAGGGGAAGAATATAATTCTGCAAGAAGCTGCTGCTGCCCACCTTCCCTCTGTTCCCTGTGAATACTATGTTGCAGTGAGTGGTGCTGTATTTCAGAGGAAAGTTGTTGAATGTAGCTCTGGAAGAGAGGAATCCTCACCTTCAGGGAAGCACTAGCACACTGAACAGGATTTAGGGCATATCTGGTCCTGAAAAGGAGCCCTAGGGACAGCCAAGTTTTGAGAAGATAGTTTTAATATCATTGTTATGGTTGTTTTTTTCTTTTTCCAAGTTTCCAATGAAGTCAAATCCCAGGAAAGTACAAATTGGAGAACAGCTCAGGTCTTGAAGTAGAGAGGTTATGGACTCAGACATTATGCTACCCCTGAACAGGGACAAACTACCAGTATGTGCTTGTCTCAAGAGACACTTGTGAATTTTAGCTACTGTGTATACGTCAGCCTTGGGAAGAGAGAAAAGCCAGTAGGGTTTTAGATCACGTCTTTCTCTGTATTGCTTTAATTAACTTCTGTAGATAAACTTTAGTTTTTATTCATACCTTATTTACCCAAACTCCATTGAATTGAATTTACCAAGATACACAAGTTATCAACAAGCATAACTTGATAAAGCTCTTTGGAATTTAGACAGGTTTGTTGAAAATATTCTGAATATTCTTTACAATTTCTTCCCTTTTATTTATTGTCAAGTGTTCAGAATTAAGATTTCATTTGAGATATGTCTGTGAGTTTAACCATTATACTAAAAAGCATTTGTCAAAAAACGCTATTTAAAGCACAAGGCTAAATTCCACTCTGATTTCTGCCACATGGAGCTACATTGTCTTCATGATAATAGCATTAAAAAAATTCAGCATCCGCTCTTACTTACCTTCAAAAAAGAAAAATATTTGGCATGCAGAGCATGTGGACAGTTCAGGAACACAGCATATCCACGGCTATTCCTGTATTTCAGTATTTGCCTATGTTTGCAGTAATGGTATCTCTGAGAAAAGAAGATAATAGATCCTGGCTTATTGATAGTTGTTGATCACTTTTACTCTCAAAATCTACAGAAAAGACATGCTATGCTCTTGCATCTTGATATTTGGATTTTTATAGCACAATGAAAAATAGCAAGTGCATGGTGCTATCTACAAGCATGTGATCTGCTGTGAGTTTTATTAGCTGAAAAGGGAGCTGTTTCTTGTTTCTGACCATAGCCCTGAATTCTACACTCTAACAAAATATGCAGAAAATACAGAGAAGAGGGCAAGTTAATCATCAACTTTGCTTCTGAGAATATTTTGCTCTGGAAGGTAGGTGATTATGATTCAGCATAAAAGGCTGCTGTTAGCCATTCAGTACTCCCTTTTGCTGTAATGAAAGAAAAAAAAAGAAAAAAAGATCTTCCAGCCATCTAAATCACACACCTTCTTTCCAACTTTAGTGAGATTCATTTCGACTTTTTCCTTTCAGTCTTTGTAAAAAAAAAAAAAAAGAGGAAGAAAAAAAGAAATTTAATGATACTATTCTCATTATACAGCTATCAGTTACATAAAATATCTTTGTTTAGAGGCCTAATAAAATTGGTCATATAAAGAGGAAATGAGATTTTTAATGTAAAACGAAGCTGACAGTGCTCTTCTATTACTATGGTCTTATTAGGGAAAAATTCTCTGACATCTGTTTATCCCCTGCAGCCAACCTTGTATTCAGAATACAGTAATTGATTCGCAGCATCCACTGGGGATCTCACTGGCTCACTTTTCCACACCGCACTACACAGGTACCTCGGCAGCTAATTCCGAATGTACATCGACATCGTTATCTCCTGGTGAACTGTGACCCGCAACACTTTGGAGGCCCAGATGAAAGTGCTTCCTCACCCCTCCAGTGCTGGGGGTGCCGGCGTTTCGGCAGCGCGGCAATTCACCCAGGACGCCCAATCTCCACCAGCCCCTTTGAAGCCCTGCTCAGCTGGGAGACCATGAATCATTCATGGCCTCGCTGCACACACTAAAGGGGGAAGAGCAAAGCTGGTGTGTATTATTCAGGACTGAATCCTCAATAAGCCTCCGTGTTCAGCAAATTGCTACAACGCTTTCTGCTTAGTCCTCACCTGTACACAGCGTCTCTTTCTGTGCACAGCCTGTTTTAATAAAGGTGGGCGGGTGATTAAGAAGGCCGCGTTAATTAACTTTCATATAAATAAGAGGGCCCGCTATCAGATCATAAAGGCAGTGAGTGAGCGGTTATAAGGAATTAAAGGAAGATCTGGAGATCACAGTTTTGCCACAGCCGAACCGTGAATTTGTTTACCCCCTTCCATTTCCGTTACAGCAACTGTCATCATATAGGTCATTTTGGATCCCCAGTTAGTTTTTGCTCTCAGACTCTAAACATATGTAGCTGATATTTGTAGTTAATATCTGCAAAAGATGCTCAAAAATTGCATGCATCCAGGTAATACAGCTGGATACTACCGCAGAAGCGTGTCTCCCAGAAACATCTGACAGGAAAGATGTCACTTCTCTTTTACTATTCCTCCACTCACAGAAGAGCTTCCATTGCAAGTGATAGTCTTCTTATTTTAGAGACCTCTGTTAGTGCGTGGGTTAATGGGATCACAAGATTATGAGTCTTTCCACATCATTCACATAGGCTACCTGGACACTTCTAAAGTCAGAATTGAAAGCCCTGCTACTTAGGGCAACTACAGAATATGGCAAAGGCAAAAAGCTCAGTAAGTGAATTGCTATTGTCCTCATTTCTTTATTCCTGGCATACAGAGAAAATAGCACAATTAAAAGTCACTTGGCAGATAATGACAAAAATGCTGTGAACGCAGAGCAACAAACAAGTTGTTCTTATTACTGTAACTGCAGCACTATAGATGTTCAAGATGCTTGCCTTCAGAGATCACGTATAACAGCTGCTCATCATGTTTGTCTTATTTTCATGGACAATAACTGGGGGAATCCAAATCTATAAAAGATGTGGGATAGGGGTATCACTGATGCAATGGGATTTCTGCACTTAAAAGGCACTGTAGTAGAGCTAATAATGAAATTATGCCTACTTATTCATATTCTCACGTCTTTTACTTTGTTGTTTTCTGAGGTGCCAAAGGTAACCTCTTTGGACATGGTTGTACTGCCATTTATAATGTGTAACTCTATTAACTGTCCATGGATTTAGTCATGCCGAGTTACAGGGCAAACATTGTCAAATAGCACCCATATTTCATATCCAAGCCTTTCTCTGTTATAACTATTATACAGTTATAACTATTCAAATGGAAGGCTCCTTATATAGACGCATTAGCTTACTATATATAAATGATAAGTTCTGTAGTTACATTGATGCAAAAATAAGGTAATACCCATATGAATCACAGCTAATACGTGATTTTACTTAGAATCCTATGACTGGTATTGTGGAAATACTTTATTAACATTGGGTATCAATGTCAATAAACCAACCTTACATGAAGAATAGAGAAAAATACTGCTGCTGTGCAGTGAAGAAACAATAATGGAACAAAATGATGTTGCTTCAGTGAAGAAATGGTGTGATGTTGCTGCCTCTGTTCTCATTACTTTTAGTCCAGTACATAGGAAAAAAATCAAAAAGTATACTAGTAATTTTTACATATTTAGTATACTTTGTCATATCTTCTTAGGGAAAGTGTCCCCTTTACTACAATTAATTTAAGATTACCTTCAAGGAAATGTTTAAAATGGAATCTGTTACACAGCACAAAATGATAGGACAGGATTGGATTCTCACCAAAAATTAGTGACAATAACTTTTCTTTTAAAACAAGAAGAGGAGGAAGAGGAGGATGAGTCTGCCTTTTACAGCCCTTAGGGGTTGCAGGTCCCCTGTCTTTTACAGCCTGAAGAGTTAGGCACAAAAATGAAGCGCATCAGCTCTGCCCTTTGAAATGAGGTCATCAAAGATGAGCAGGGAAGCATGCTCAAGAAACGATCGTTGCATGGGATTTTGGAACTACCTTTATGAGTTGTTTAACTGTCCTTATCTAGAGTACAGAGAGGTTGGGCGTCTAATTATGGGGTTGGGATTCCACGCATAGGTCATATATCCACAATTTCTTATCCTGTAGGTCAACAAAAATACTATAAAAATAGATTTATTTTTATAGTTATATGCAAAAAGGCACAGTTCACTTTTTCGCATTTAAGTAATTCCAGCTAAAATAATTAAGTTCATTCATTCAAAAATAATAGAATGGAGATGAGAATCATGCTTAAGAGATAAACAGTGCAAAATATATGAGATTTCTGTAATAATCCCTGGGCTTTTTATAATGATTAATAAAATGGGAATAGTGCTAAACTATAGTCATGATCTTTAAAACTCTGCATATGCATTTGCACTAGCATGTGGCCCTAAAACATGCTTTCAAGCACAGCATAATTATAGCCACTCTCTTGTTTCCCTTAGGAGAAATTCTCAGCCATTTTCAGAAAGTTCGTATATGAGAAAGTGTGGATCAGAGCAGAACTTCAAGGGTGTTTATGCAACAGCACTACACAGCAAACTAGCTCTGTAACAAACTCCTTTTGAAAGTAATTTTCACCTCCAGAACAAACTGCAGTATACACTCCACTCTGAATTTGGTTTGAAAAAAGTGTTGCTTTTCACAGAGCAATGTCAATGTCATTTATTTGAAAATTTGGGGAAAATTACACTGATCAAGTAAGACTAAAGTTTACATGGAATATTGAAGGCAGATGGTAATTCAGTAAGTCTGCATATATGTATGTGTGTGTGTATATACAAGCATACATACATATATGTGTGCTTATAGATTATATGCATATATGATGCAGACAATATCCAAAAATAAGTGTGCCAGTCAGGGCAGGAGTGACTAGCATCAGTCTGAGCTGGATTGACAATGTGCTAGGAGATAGTTACGCTCCTTCCTGTTTCTCTTTTATCTCCCATCAAATACATTCCTGAATGTACCATGGCTCCAATCCAAGAGAGAAGTGTGAAACTCTAGCCCTGGCTGATCTGATCTATACTTGATAGTGAGGGCACCCTGTGTCCTAAGGTGTGGAGAGGTGTGTTTGGAAAATGATTCTTCAAATCTCCTTAGATTAAAGACAGCCTAGGACACAGTTGTAATTACATCTAGTTTATCACATTGTTATCTAAAAGGCAGATGTGTCTGTTTTCAACCTTCAAGACTGTATTTCTCCTTCTGCACATACAAAGCCTAGACCCAACACAAGCTCTCTCAGTATATTAATAGTCTTAAAGCCCATCACTAGGACTTTAGTAGTTCCTACATGTTGTTTAGAAAAACTGTGCTTAATTTTGGTGTTTGAACTCTATCTAAGGGCTTGGTACCTGAAGGCAAGGCAACGTGGCACTCAGGTCTCAAGTGTCACGTCCCATATTTAGTTATAGTTCAAGAGGGTTGGATCTCTGCTGAACACAGCCTGGGCTGATGTCTAAGCCTGGAACTGAGACTGAGCTGGGATTTAGACACAGTAAGACTGATTAAATGTTAGCCAGTGAAATAAATATTCTAGCATGAGGCTGTAAATCATCAGTTGAACATTTTATTGTAAAAACTGGTTTCGATGGTTTTAAAATATAACAGATAGCTAATTTCAGTATACCCAGTTAATTAAACACTATTTTTGAATGAATCTGTAACATAGATATCTGTCAAATGGAAAGTTAAATCAGAAATGGATCTTTGTCTTTAATTTTACTGTAAGATATGTCTGTAAATTTTATGGTACAAACTGCTAACTTTTTAGTTTATGGAACTCAGCAAGATAATAGGTCTAGTGACTAGTTTAGCTCTCTAAGAGAACCTCTAAGAGAAAGTTTTCCTTAAAAGCCTTATGAAACCTATTGATTTGTGAACAATTTCATTAATTCATTGATCAAGTATTTCAGAGGTAGAGAGTTTGGGCTAAGAAGAAAAATTATGGTCAGCATTCCACCTAAGTTCTGCAAAATATTTTTAACAGGTGTTGCTAACTTGTATAACTATACCTATTCTAAGCAGCGCTTTATTTTTTGTGTGCTGTACAACTACCTTTTCCAGTTTTCTTTTGTCTTATATTAAAATTGTAAACTTCTTGTACAGAGTCCAGCTTTTCCTGGCCTTTCAGTAGGATGCAAAATATACAAAGAATTCTAGTTCATGATGTGGTCCCCAACATTAAAACAGTAGAAATGCTAATAGTAATAATGATGCCAATAAAAATAATTGAAAAGATTCAATTATATATTAGATTTTACAATTCAGAAAATTAGTTTAAGCATCAAGTTAGGGACGTGGACATGATTTATGTCTTTCTTATATCAGACTTGCTCACATGTGACTTTGTGGACCTCTGGTTCTCAACTGAGAAAGAAAAAGAAATAGCAAGTCTCTCTCTCATAGCATAGATGAAAAGGAGAGAAAAGTCAAACTTGCCTCTTATTTGTATTCTATTTTTTTATTGTTTTACATTGGAGTGTTTCAAAAAAAGCTTCATTATGCGTTGTTCGTTATTGTATATGTCATATCTGAAACACAGCAAGTATTATAACACACTAATAGTTATAGTTATTTATATGTAAAATGTTAATATTTAAGGTATTTTTTTTTTCTTCCTGAATTTGTTGTCTGAGTTATAGACATGTATATTTGAGCTGGTTATCCTTCACACCTGACACAGAAAAACAGGCTTTTCTAGAGTGCAGTTCATCTGAAGTAGTTTTGATGTCACCTTTTGGTGACACTTCCACAGTGTCAGGAAGAAAATAATAGAGCTCAGATAGCATTAGCGTGCCTGAAAGCACATAGGAGCTGAATAGATGTGGTTCTAGGTATGTAATATTGCACATACACTTTAGTCGTCATACTGATGGGAAAAATAGAGAATAGCTCTGAAAGAAGGAACAGGGTGAACAGAGAGAGAAAAGGATGTTTGTATAAATAGCCAGTAGAAAAGAAAGCACAGAAACAAGAAAAAGATTCCAAGCACATGGAAAACGCCGCCTAATAAAACTGGGCAGCAGGATGCATATTAGGAAAATGTGGTAGAAAGCAGGCAATCATGTCTATGGAGTTCAGAGCCATCAAGATGAAACCAGAAAGCTGCAACGTTTTGGGAAAGCTATGGATCATTTACTGAAATTAGAAGCGCAGAGGGTCCCTGGAGCCTGAGCAAATAAAGATTTTGCAGTGGCTGCGTCCTGTACACAGAATGTCTCTGGCACAAGAACTTGCAAGCACAGAAGGAGGAAATGAGAGAAGCCAGGGAACCTCACTGTCTGTCATGTGTTTGCATCCCTTAAGATGTGGCTTAGGATTCAAACCCTCCCTTAGCTACACGCAGATTTTCATTTAAAAAATAGCTTTCAGAGATGAAAGGGAGACAGCTTCACCAGAAGCATAAGAAAAAGAGGTGCAACTATTTTTTGCTGAGTTTCTCTTTTGACCTTCCTGTTCATTTTTTCCTTTATCAATTTTCAGGCCACTTGCATGCATGGTAGTCTTCTGTTTCTAAGTAATTGGACAGCTTAACCAAACTACTGATTACTGAAATATCCTTGTCTAAGCAAGCACAGTAGGGAATTCTGAATAAACAAACTCAGCTTTGTGACAGTAAACTTCTTTCAGGATAAAAAAAACGGGGAAAGGACTGATGAAAAGAGATTTAGAATGATATAGAAAAGGATATCCCTTGTTTGACACAGAAAGAGAAATTTGTCATGTATAAAGAGGTGTGAGGGAGGTGAAAGATACTTTAAAAGAGCTTCTTTTTATACACTCCATTTCCCCATACACTTTTATACCCTTCTTATTTCCCAGCACTTCTGAAAAGCTGCTGCATAGTTTTTAGAATAGTTAGCACATCAGTCACCAGACTCTTGCAGAAAGACTCTTATGAGCACTGACAGTTCCCTAGGCCACGATGACATTTCTGTGGGTCTTTCACTCACATATATCCTCCTTTTCATCCCCCCAATGTATGTGAATAAGTGAGTAAACCCCAGTTTTATACAATTTCAGTACAGCATCCTAAAGCCAGTTGGGCAAAGCCTCTCGAAATTGCAGATAGAGCCATTTTCAACCCACTGTTCATGTTTCCTCTTTGAGGACATCTGTTTATAGCCAGTCACACCAAAAATCATTGGAGAGCACTCCAAAGGAATACTGCTTTTCTCTTAATTGTATTAGTTTGATGATGATGGGAATTTTCAACCTATTTGGTTATATTATCAAGTCAGGTACAAATGTGGAAAATAGTTTACACTATGCACACAATGTGCAGTTTACAAACACAAAAGCAATATTCACAGGCTGCTAAATGCCGGTAGTATAACGAATGGAATGGAATAAAATGAACAAGTTTGGCACATTTTATTTCATTAAATTTTATTAATGTTTATAATTTCCAAAAAGAACACCCATCATCTAAACAATTAAAGTGATAAATTTGCTCAAGTGCCTATTTTTCTTCCTCTGACAGCACAAAATTCTGTTAAAATGAGAACAATAAACTTTAAATGATTAAAAATTGGGATAAGAAAGGCATAAAAACCCTCACTAAATATCTGATGGACAAAACAGCGTTGTAGAATTCATCTCAGATCTCACAATTAAATAAAATGCAAGCCCATCAGTCTGGTGAAGATGCTAAATAAAGTTTAGTTTGGGCATATTAGCAAAATCCATTCAGAGGAGACTCTCTTTGTTTGGACATACACGAATAATAAAGGATGTATCCAGAGCCTATTCTTCAAGAACAGAAAGATGCTTCAGCAAGAACAGGAAGCTACTTCAGCAATGTAAAAACAGAACTAACATGCAAATTTCATTACATTATATTTCTGGAGTTTTGTTGTTGCTGTTTTGTTTGTTTGTTTGTTTCTAGAATAGAAATGTCAAAATTGCAAGTGGCAGCAAAGAGGAAGGTTTCACCTTAAAATCCATTGGATGCAAGGTGGCCAGATGATTAGTTGTACAAAAACGTAGTCAGGCTCTGACATATTCAAACCTCTTCTCCTCTCTAAGCAAAGCTTACCTTTTCCTTTGCTTTTCTTCTAAACCTTTTCTCAGTGTACTTTCACATTTCAGTTGAATAAGGGATAGTTTCAAACAGCATTAGGTAAAAGTTCGTCTTTTGGCCAAGTATGTGAAGAAAACTTCAGAACATTTTGAAGTGTATGAAATAGTGCTCCTATGTCTGAACCAAGGCACTAAAGCCAAGGAAGGATAAAAAGAACATAATATTGATTTTTCCTCAGAGAAAAAAGAGTAGCCAGATTTCTACCGATCCCCATCTGTTGTGCTCTCCCGTTCTGAGGCTACAGTCACGCTTGTGAAATATTGACTATTAACTATATCAGGTCAAGCTCTTAGGAATAATTCGCTCACACAATGTTAAGAGACATAATTCCTCAGTACCTAGCCTTACAAAAACACGGTGTTGAAGATGATCCTAGTGGATCTGTCTTCCCCATATGCACTAGTTTTCTTGAACCGTGGCTATGTCCTACAAGAAAGATCAGTATAAAGACCCCATCCAGCTGCAAGTGAATTGGCCCCAGAGCTGAGTTCAAGAACAGTGAATTAGTGCACTGCTGCCGGGCTAAGTGAGAAGACATTTGGTGATAGGGCTGCACTGACATGAGCGTCCTGTCTTGGTGGCTCAACTCATATTGCTGCTTTGCTGTAAACGTACCAGCCCATTGAGTGTTAGCCAGACTTTCAAGGGAGACAGACACATCACTGGAAAATGCTCTTTGGGAATTACAGCAAGAGGCAGATCGTGTGTATGACTTCAGTAGAAGGTCAGTGAGGCCAGAGGCTGGAGCAAGGACTTCCTTCTATATCAGGGGAAAAAAAAAAAAAGGTTTACTAAAACCAGATTTGAAATTACCTCTGACCCATATCAATTTCATTTGGTTTAAACAGTCAAGGAAGCCTAATGTTGCATTTGTGATATTGGTCACTGTAGGAATATTTGATAAAACCAAATTCAGAGTCAAAGGTTCATTACGTAATCAGTGAACGTGATTGTTCAGAAGGAAACAACTTTGTCCTAAATACTAAGAGCTTCAGAAACTGTAGCACTAAAATATTTTCTTAAATATGCCAAAATCTTTTAATTAAAGACTGTATTTAGCTTTCTTCCTTCATCTGAAAGTATCTCTTTAAGAGAACCACGCTTAATTTTATTAATTTGGAGACGAAAGAAAACAGCCAGATGCATAACACTGACATCTTTATAAAATATTTAACAAAGGTATCTGTCGAGGTTTTCTTTATTTTTTTTTTCACACCCTAAGCTTCCATCTACTACTTGACATAGAAAAAAAAAAGGGATCTGAGCCAAATGGAAAAAGCATATCGAATCTCCAGAAATCACATCACTAGAGAACACAATCGTTTTCTGACTTTCAGGCTTGTGAGATAAGAGAAGAATATTGTTAACTTACCAGATAAACAGGACACTTCTTTCGCCTTTTTTTTTTTTTTTAACTAGACTTAAATCTTGTCTGTGGAATCATACAGGGCTCATTAGCATTGAGAAAGGGCTGGATTCCACTCACAGAAACTAAATTAGATCAACTAGGGGTAATTTAGGCTGGTCTCGATGGAGAGAAGATGAGTGGGCAGAGTTGAATTTCCTCCTCTAAGATACATGAATGATTTAAAAACGACAGGATGCATACCTGGAATGAGTAAAGGCCTCTGAGTCTCCATAATATTCAAGATTAATTTAAGGGGCAAAGGAAGATGTCAAAGGGTGTGAACCAGATTAATCAGTTAATCTTCTCCAGCAACAGATGTTCATATGAAAGGAGAGAGTACATCACTTCAAGAGAACTGTTTTAGACATCAGTAATCTGAATTTATCACTTGTGTAAAACTTTTGGGGAACAAGATATTCATTGAACCGAGATTTCTAAAGGGAACATAAAGCATATACCTACAAGGACACGTATCTGTGTACAAATATATGGAAATAGAGAATTTGTTAATGTAAATATAAGCTAAAGTAGTATCAACTATGCAGTTTCTTCACAAAATCCTTCACTATACATTAAATGTTTTTGATTCACAGCCATGCAACAAAATACAATCTATGCCAAAAAAAAAAAAAAAAAAAACCCACTGGCTCAGAAAAATGCACCTGTGCACTCAAATCAATGTTTCTTCTTTTAGCCTGCATTAGTCTGGATGGTCGTTGTTAAGCAAAATGTACATGCTGTAGAAATGTTAGTTTTTGAAATCTGGTGACTAGATACCTCACTAATATGATGCTTAAGTGTCATTCTCAAATGAGAGTTCAGCATGAGACTGTCCCATTCTCAAAAGCAATGCTCAAATTAAACAAACACACGATGACCTGAAAAGGCAGTTCTATCGTCATGGTCCCCCAATAAAAAACTGTAACACCTCCTACCCAATGAAACTGTGCCTCCGTGGAGGTAAAATGGGCTATTCATTTTAACCAAATGGAAGGTCTTTTTATCCTAACGTCAGCAATGAATGGAGACAGTGCTAGCTACTTTCCTGGGGTCATGCTTCTACCACATGTAGATTAAATTATGTACCTTGATAGATGACATTTCAATGGAAGTAATAAATACAGGTATCTTAGAAACTACTTTTTTTTTCCTCTTTACATAATGCTCGATATTAATATGTGTTAGATTATCATAAACATCTGCCTTCAGAGTCTGTTGCACGTGCTATTTAATTATTTTATCATTTACCAGCATTATATTGCACGCAGAGGGTCTTCCTCCAAGTTACCTTGTATTAATTTGGAATTACTGGTCTTAAGCATCATTGAAGGGAGGTTTTGACATAATAGATTGTATTGAAGCAAGCATTTCTAATAGGCTATCATTTTTTTCCCAAGGAAATATGAGCTCATTATGAATTGGTTGTCTTTGGATATCTATCAGAAACTTTTCATACAATTTGCTAATGCTGTTGCAAAAACATTCCTCACTCTTCATGTTATATTCCCGACTATATATGGTTAAATATGTCCATGACTTAAGCATTGTATTTCATGCAAAAACATTATACGACTCTTTTATCCAGTACTAAGAACTGAAATTCCTTACTGTTTCAAATAAAATATTTAATGGCATTTATTTCTGTTGATTTGTACTAGAAAGAAAAAAAAAAGAAAAAAGAGAAAAATCGTGGAAGGCCTTTCACACAACTTGCAAAAAGATGTATTCCAGTGTATGCTACATCCTTCAGTCAGCAAGTTAGAACATTTCCCACTCTCCTTGAGAATTCATACCATCTCCTGTGGTCTTAAGTCCCCATCAAACTCACCACCATCCAGAGATAAAAAAAAATAAAATGCTGATAATCACCAAGATGCCCACACAAGAGAACAATAAGACTGTCTATGTGTGTCTGGGGCTCATTAAAATTAAGCAGTCATTTTTATGTATAGTGAACAATTAAGTTTATGCAAAGCTCCTGCTGTATGGTCTTGCCTTGGGGCATTGTTTGTTATGAAACACAAAATAAAAATTGGGGTCTTGATCAGTCAAACTATTGAGGAGCTAAACTACTGTTGAAGTCAGTGCATGGTCGGTACCTTTGGTTCTTGTTTAATTGAACGTCAACATAAGGTACTCAGCCACTCCGTGAGATTCTTGGGGACCTGGAGTCTGGGCTCTGCAGAGCCATCTTGCACAGACAAAGCTCCCCTTTAAAACAGGGAAATCTCCAATGCCAGCAACATTGGACTAGGCTCTTTTAAAGTCTTTTTTTTTTTTTCCCCACTATCATCATGAATTTTGACATACTAGGAACATTAATGCCAAGCTGTAGGAATCTGCTGCTTAGTACAGTTACTCCTAATGCATTTTGTAGTGCCTCATAAGGAGATTATGGAAACAAGTGAATCTTTTTCTTAAACATTGTTAATAAAATATTAAATTGTGTATTAACATTTTCAGAATGAGTTTCACATGTCTTGAGTTTATATATAGTATAAATAAAACTTTCTGAATGGGCAGTGATTTAGCTCTGCCATATATTAATATAGAATACGTTGAATGGGATACAAGCACACTTATGTCTATGCTGTTCATATTTCCATTATCTATATATCTTTACATAATTCAGTAACGTGAATCACGATAATTTTCCAGGCAATAAAAATAACAGTTTTGGACCTCTTTTACGTTTATTGTATCTTCTTTTAGTGTTACCTTGATTTTTTATACAGAAATACCTTTTGATAAGTCCTTTTTGCTTATGCTTACGTCTTTTACTATACTTGGTTTGTATATAAATCTGCACCATGAAATCACAATTTTAAAATCTCTTTCTTTCTTCTTTAGGCAAGTCTGTATAATGTCATAACAAATGACATGTTACCCAGAATTTTTTAGCTTTCTCTTTATCAAAATACTGAATAACTATTTATCAACACAGTTAATTTGCATGTGTTCATTACACATATTCAACAGCCAAGTAGAAAGATGTGGTTAAGCCTGCTAGTAAGAAAATGGATGATCAGATAACAAAAAAAACCCCATGTATTTTGCAAAGAAGGATATTTTTAAAAACTGTACCGTTAAATAAGAACGTGACATGCAAGTGTTTGAATCAGTCATTCTACTTTAAATTGGTGCTGCTTTTATGATAAGGATTTCAGCCTAATTTTGCTTGTTTTATTTTTTATCATTATGGTCTGTCTTTTATTTTTAGTAATCTACTAATTAATAAATCAGAAAAGTGAGTATCTTAGTTGTATTATGTTTCTGCTAGTCATTCTTGTTGCAAATTCTTTTGCACCTGCTTCTCAGGTGAATGAAATGCATATCTACCACATAGTTTTCTTCTGTCTCTCGGTCATTCTATAGTTTAGCTATCATTTTAAAGGACTTATTCCAAAGGTCCTTTAATACACTTTCATTGCATGCATCCTGATGGAAAATCATTTACTAGAAAAAAAAAATACTCATATAAAAAACAGTTTGCTCTAAGTGAGGTAAACAGAATCAGGCCCGTTGATCTGCTCTCAGATTACATTTGTAGGCATTATTCACCAATTTCCAAAATATATATGTTACTTTTAATCTGTTTCTTTGTTTTTGTACAATAATGTATCTCATTTTTACTTTTTCTAGGAAAGAATATATTTTGATATTATCACCTCTGGGTCTTTCTTTCTTTCTTTCTTTCTTTCTTTCTTTCTTTCTTTCTTTCTTTCTTTCTTTCTTTCTTTCTCTCTCTCTTT